>JAJLYD010000254.1:0-30773 GCA_030571615.1 Jamesozyma hellenica | reverse complement strand
TTACTAGTTAATTTACTATTATGTGTCCTTTGAAAGTTAGTCTGATCTCATTCTTTTATATTACAAAAGTATATAAAAATTTATATAATCTCGTTTTGCTCTCTGAAAAACGTTTTGTTTTTCTTTCGAACGCGAAGCGAGAAAAACAAAGACGAAAAACATTGATTGTCACCGTAATATATGATATATATTCCAACAAAACTGAAGTTACCACAGTTTGTCAAATTTGTTGAAAATGTCGTTTAATCGACTAGCCAATGGTTAAGATAAGAACTTGTATTTGAAAATAATGTATTTTACAAATTAAGTATTTCAACTGTGGAATTCTGAAATGTATAAATACCAGGTTATTGTATGAATATCCTGCATATAATTTGAAGAATTTCTTTATAATTATTTTGTATAATGTTGTATTTTAGTTAAACAATAAATGGAACAATTAATTGGTTTTCGATCCGATCTTCTGAATAATATAATCTCTTATTATATTATTATTTTGCGTTTCCCATCTGTTAAACATCTGCGTCGTCTCCTCAACTTAGTCTACGAGGAAAATTGTAATATAGTGATATCTCTTAATCTACTCTAATTTATCTAATGTACAACCCGATCTAATCTTGAATATGATAGTCCTGATGTAGTTATTAAATAGCTTGGCTCTTTCATTATGTAACAAGTATATAAGTTATGGACTGGCTCGCGTGAGCCGTTCTTATATACAAATGTATTTAATCGCATCCATATTCCAACCCTAACAATTAGGGTTAGAAATATATAAGTGATATTACGTCTACTATATTACAAAAATATAAAAAATTGCGCAAGTGGTTTAGTGGTAAAATCCAACGTTGCCATCGTTGGGCCCCCGGTTCGATTCCGGGCTTGCGCATTTGTTTTTGTTTAGAATTTTTTGAAATTGTTTTTAGCAGTCATTTCTATAAAAAATAAATATCTTTTGTAATGTTCAAAGCCAAGTGACAAAGTCTGCTTACATTTATTGTGTTTGTTTGTTTTGTTTGTTGAATTGAAACGAACGCGACTTTTTTTTATTGTTTGTTTTGCTTGTAACGAATTCGTGACAAACGTTTGTGTCAAAATCAGCAACTTCGACATGATTTATAGAAAAAATTAGCATTGATATTATTTAATGTAATATCAAATTTCTGAATTTGTTATTAGACACCAAGCAACTATACTTTGTTTTTATATCGTGACCATTATTATATATATAATCAGTCTGCGATGCCTTCACAGTCTAATACCAACGAAAATAATTCTGCTAAAATAAATGTAATACCAACTAAGGGGATATTAAAACAGTCTCAGACCCAACCCACAGATATTCCTTCTTCGTTTCCACACACCGGGCAACTAGATTTAAATTTTGATGGTATGGATAACATACCTGGCTCAAACAACACTACTTCCAAAATTAATACCATTAAGTTGCAATCCAAGATTAATAGAAGGGTTTCATTTGCTCCTGATGTTACTCTACATAGTTTTGATTTTGCACCATTACATGTTTCCAAAGAAAATGAAATTATTACTTCAACCCAAACAAATACTATTCCAAATGAAACTACTACAAACGTTGAAGAAAATTCTGATGCATCATTTGCAATGGACATAACGGAGCCAATTAAAATGCTACCAAAAGTTACTACAGACTTAAACGTTGCTGAAAAAGATTTGAATCAAGAGACCATGGACATTACTAAAGTCTACAAAGTAACAAAGGATTCCAACGAATCACATACAATTAATAACAATGGCAATAGTAATGATGATGGTAATGATGATGGTAATGATGATGGTAATGATGAGCTCGGTGTTGTTAACGATGAAAGTCAAGAATCAATGGATTTTACAATAAGGCAAGAACGTTTGTCACCAATATTACCTTTTGGAAATGATAATTTAAATGATGAATCGATGGAATTTACCGGAACAATACTACCCAAGCCAAAATCTTTTAATGCTGACATAGATACACAGAATGATAAAGAAGATTTTGAAAGAGATTTATATACTGAAGCAATGGATTTAACTGGAGTTCACAATATTTCTTTTACAAAAGAAAAGGTTTCTGTTGTAGAAACAACTGAAAGAGAAACAAATAAACCTTCTTTTGAAGTGAAAAAAGAAGTCACTGTAAATACTCAAGATTTGGAACCAATGGATTTGACACAGATACATCATCCTCATAATTTTGACAGGGAAAATGAAGAAGGGGAAATGGAGTTGACACAGCCGATTAGAAAAGAAAAATTGGAACTAAAATCAAAAGAACTTGAGTTAAATAACAAATTAGCTGATATAACTAATGATTTGATGGATATAACTAATATTCAAAAACCTAATATATCTTTTCAATCATTTGAACCATCAAGAGTTAAAACACTGTCCAATAATTTGATTACAAACAAGAAATCAAAAATTATACCTCCAACTAATATACCAAAAATTATTAAGAAAAGGAACTTTGAAGAGATAGATACCGTATCTGAGGATATAGAAGAGAATAAAAAAGACAATATTGAGTCTGGAAAAAGAAGAAGCAATACTGAGGAACAGAATGACATATCAGTTATGGAAAAAATGTCACCAATTAGACTTGAAGAATTTAACGATTTCAATATAGAAACCGAATCGAAACTTCCAGTGACCACAGCTCTTAAATTAAAAGAACCAACAAATATCGAGAAATCAGAATTGCCAAAATTGCCAAAATATTCACTTAAATCATTTATCGAGGACTCCAATATAGGTTTTTTAACTGATATAAATATTTTGGAAGAAAAACCTGAAAAAGTTGTCTTTCCAGTGAAAGAATCTTCTGAAGAATCATTTTTCAAAATTCAAAAATTATATGACTCTTTGTATAACGATATCCCAGTGATCCAAATGAATGTTTTCATTATAAAAGAGTTATTATCAATTAACTCTCAGTCCAAAAAATCATTCGAAGACTTAGAGGAACAGATCAGTTCATCTGATTCTCTTCCACCTTTATTGAGAGATTATTTCAGTTCGACACCACAGATGAAACAAAACATGGATGAGCAATTACAATTGGTTAAAGCATTTTCTAAATTGAATTCTAGAAAATCGTTTAATGAATGGTACTTATCACAATTAAAAAATTTAAAGACCGTATTAATGGAGAACCTAAGTTTGCTAACTGAAGAATATGAAAAAATTAAGGATAGTTTATCAAATGCAGAAAAAATCAAAGAAGATATCGCAAATATTAAAGACTTACTATTGAAGGAAATACAAATATGGAGGGATACGCCCACTGAAACGAATGAGGAAGAATTTAAATTATTAGATAAAATCAAACTGAAATGGCTTAAAAACAAATTGAATGAGTACAAAATTTCAATGGATAATTTATGGACATTAGATGAACAAACCATTAAATTGCAAAGGGAAATAGACGAAAAGACAAAAATTTTATCCGATTTAAAGACCGAAATGGCTACAATATCGGATGATAATGTAAGTGTAGACTTGGATGGTTCTGAAGGTAAACTTAAGGCTTTACAATTTGTCACTGGCATAAAGTTTATAAAAGTTGAGAAAAAATCGATATCTTTTAAATTTTTAGACTTAAAAGATACAACTTTTGTAATTTACTTTGAAAAAATTTTAGCCGTTGTGATAACGATCCAGGGAAAGGAAAAGAACAATGCCTTACTAAATTATTTTGTGAAAAAAATATTATCTAATTTTTTTGAAAAATCTATGAAAACAGAAGATTGTGTTGCTAACATAATATATACTTTAAGGAATACCCTTCCACTTTTGAAACAATACAAACTATTAGGCATGTTGTATCCTCTTCAAGTCAAAAGGAACAAAGCTGCTGATGATGAAGAAGTGGTTGAACTACTAGATTATAATATGGCTTCTAATGAACAAATTATTTATATAATATCTATGGATAAACTGGAATCTTTAATGACCACTGATGAGAAAGTTGTCATTTCAGCCAAGATTTTGAAAAGCTCAGTAAATCTTTCTAGCGATGACCTTCTAATTAGAATGGCAAAGAAAACTAAAAACATTTTGTCGTGGTTGAATGAAGAAAGACTGGAATTAAAAATAGATTGAAAGGAATTAAAAAGAAATATTATATATTTATATTTTTAAACTTATTATATGACTTGTAACATTATTTTATCACTGATCTGTATACGAACATTTGGAAGTATTTCATTATCGAAGTTCGGAAGTACTTCCATTTTTTAATTTTTTTTTTAAAGCGGTTTTATTCAAATTTGAAAAAAAAAAAATTATTTCAATCAACAACACAAACATTGAATTTAATTATTTAAAAAGACAAGTTTTCAAAACAACAATCCAGAGGCATTAATAGACAATTTGTACTGTTCTAGAATAAACACAGTATAGAAACAGAATACTTTGAGAGATTTTAAAAAAATAGTTGCAAATAAATATGTTTGGTAGGAACCCAAATGCTCCATCACCATTTGGCAATGCAAGTACTTCAACCCCAACATCAACCCCTGCTCCACCTATGAATAATCAATTTTCTCAAAAATCAACTTCCTTATTTGGCAATTTAAATAGTAATAATATAGGTACATCTACCCCAAGTCCCTCCACAATCGGGATTGCAAACAATACAAACCAGCCAACAGCGCCAACAGGCACAAATTTATTTGGGAATTCTGCCACCAATAAACCTTCTACCTCTTTATTTGGCACTAGCAGTACAGCGGATTCTAATCCAACTGGGATTGCTTCAGGCGGCCTCTTCGGAAACTCTGCCTCAGCCGCTGGCAATGGTACCACCACGGGTGGTTTGTTTGGAAATAAAACTGCATCAACTGGCACCACCGCACCAAGTGGTAGCTTATTTGGAAATTCCAACACTGGGACGGCTACTTCTTTAAGCAATACAGCAAAACCCCCGCTTGGCGGCGGTTTATTTGGAACATCAAATTCCTCTGCAGCTACTGGTGGGATATTTGGAAATAAACCTACATCCAGTGCGCCTTCAAGTGGCGGTTTATTTGCAAATAGTCAAACTGGTGGAGCCCCATCATTATTTGGAAATAATAACCTAAACACAAGCACTCTTGGAGCCCAGCAACAATCTCTAGGTAATTCTCAGGTTAGACCTTCTAATCCATATGGTCTTAATATAAATAATGTCAATTCAAACATATCAAATATGCCAGCATCAATTACTTCAAGCGTGAAAAAAGTAGACAAAATAGAAAATCAATTTACAAACTCAATTTCTCATAAGACTGGTGAAGCAAGAAGATCATCTTCGATCTCTTCTGCAAATTTTACAACTCCAATTTTATCGAATAGGCCACCTTCTAACATTTTCAGTAAGCTAAACTCGAGACTAAACACTATTAAGGAGTCATCAACAAAGGGTATATTCTCTCCATCTTACAACAAAGCTTGGACTGGTGCTGAATATCCAATCATCTCTGTCAGCCATTCAAATTCTGTTGATGAATTTTCCAATTTAAGAAAAAATAATAGCACTACAGTCAAAGATCTTTCTAAGAGAATTAGCCAGAAATCAAACGTTTCTGATTTGCGCAAGTTGAAAATTGATACAGAGAGAATTGCGGCAAAGAAATTAAAATTATTATCTGGTAATCCGTTGACAACCAAGGAAACCATTTCAAGAAACGAAAATTTAGAAGCTTTGACTGAAGATAAAAACGTGAGACATAATGAAATTGTTGATTGCGAACAGAATCAAGAAGATCCTCCATCAATTGAAAGTAATGCTTTTACTGAAGATGAAGAATTAGATGAAAATGATTTTGTTGGAACAGAAAAAAATATTTCTGCAAATAATGGCTACTGGTGTTCCCCATCACCAGAACAATTGACTAAACTTACAGCTAAACAATTGTCTTCTGTTCCAAACTTTATTATTGGTAGAAAAGGTTATGGTACAATTACTTTTAATTGCGATGTCGACCTTACTGGATTGGCACATGATTTTAAAAATGAATTGTTTGGAAAGCTTATCATATTTCATTCAACCAAAACAGTTGAAGTTTATCCAGATGAATTGAATAAACCACCAATTGGATATGGTTTAAATGTACCTGCCACAATCTCTTTGGAAAACATTTATCCAACTGACGGAAATACAAAAAAGCCGATTGTTAATTCATCAAAGGTGGATGATGTCCAGCCTTTGATTAGAAAATTAAGAAACATGAGAGACATGGAGTTTATTTCTTACAATCCTTTTGGTGGAATTTGGACTTTCAAAGTCAATCATTTCAGTATATGGGGGTTGGTTGATGAAGACGACATAGAAATGGTTGGAGAAGAAATCAAAAACGAAGAAGAAAAAGCCACTCAACCTATTGTTCAAGAAACTCAAAATTCTTTTTTGAATGCTGAATCAACTCAAGACAACTTGTTGGCTTTGGAGCAAAATAGTTTTATGAATTTGGGTGAAAATGTTGATGATATACAAGATGACAATATACTTCATGAGAAGCAATACGAACCTGATGTTAATGAAGAAGATTTTGATATTTTAGAAGTTGAAACAAATCTTGGAATATCTAATGATTGGTTAGAACAGTTGAAACTAGCTGGTAGTCCATACCATTCTGTATTTGCATCAAACGCTGCTTTGATTAAGGATGGTCATCAAAAAGATTTATTTTTCTCTGAAATTAATAAAGAATACGAATTATCGAAAAAAATAAGGAAAGAAAGAAGAATTACAACACAATATTCTTTTTCAAAAATTTGCTCGAATGACAAAGTTTTAATTAAAAAAATAAATAAAAACTCTGGTATACAAATATGTGCATTGCCAACACATTTGAATGAGAAAACTATGATTTTAAAGGAAAGCGGATTAAAAAAGTTAGTGAGCTTAAGTAATTTTGAGCAGAGACAAACTATTTCCTACCCATATGTTAAAACAAGTATCTTTCAATTCCAAAATATTTTGGATCTAACTAATAAATCAAACGAGCAATATAAATTTTGGAATTTATGTTCAATTCTTTACGATCCAATTCAACTCCCATATAGTGTAGAAAATCCTAAAATAGAAAAGACTTTGTTAAAGAAGAAAAGATATGAATCATTATGTAGTTGGGTTGTTGAGCAAATTTATGATGAAATAAAACAAAAAATTGATGTCACCTCAGATCCGCTTGATAAAGTTTTTCTTTATCTACTGATTAATGACAATGTTAACGCTTCACAGGTAGCATCAACATATAATAATAGTTACTTGGCTGTTTTAATAACATTTTTAGGATCTAATGACCCAAGAATAAGTGACTTGGCTTCAGAGCAGTTAAAGGCGTGGACTAACTCTGGTCATCAAATTGATCCGAAAATATCCAGAATATATCAATTACTTGGCAATTCTTTATTTAAATCTGGTGCAAATTTGTCACAGTTGCTAAAGGAATTTAGCTGGTTAGCTATTTTTGGGCTAGGTTTGTTTTATGGTAACATTGATGAACAATCATTGAAAGCCTTAGTTCATTCTTTAATATCCATAATAAATGCACCAAAAACTGATTTGATTAATATCATCTTGCAACTATTCAGTGAAGAAAAATCTACTGAGACATTATTAAAAGATATTACTGCTAAAAAATATATTTCGGAAATTCAATTTTCTTGGTTTTTTGTCCATATTTTACAATACCAAACCATTTATAGTTTTTCACACGATTACCGTGATTTAATAACTTTGAAATTTATTGAAGAGTTAAAAATCGGTAATTTTGAAACTCAAGCTTTATATGTTTCATTATTTTTGAACAATGATGTTGTTGCAAAGCAACAGATCTCTGCCTTATTAGACGTTCACGTCTATAATCAAAGAGATATTGAAATTTTAGAGAAGTTCTGTATTCCTCAAGAGCAAATTTTCCATTCTTTGGCCTTAGTTGATAAATACAAAGGTGACCATTTATCTGAAGTTGAGCATTTACTCGGTGCGAAGTATTACAAGGAGGCTGAAAGAATAATCATTTCCGAAGTTGGTCCAATGTTAATTTTACAAAATAATTTTACCAAGAAAAAAGAAGATCTTTTACGTTTAAGATCATTTATTTCACGTTTCCATAAAGAGAGTATGGAAAACTGGGGCAAAGGTTTAGGTGTGTTCGGAAATTATATATCCTTTGTGTTGGATGGTGATGATTCCCAAAAAAATGTTGAAAGCATCGCAACCGGCATTAAATTATTATTCAATGATTATAAGCATTTCAAGACAGTTCCTGCTTGTTGTAAAATTATTGAAAATGCGATTATGAAAAACAAAATTTAAACATTTGAGTTTTAAAAGCATACATATAATATAACAAGATTTGATGAATAATTATTCTATAGACATCACATATCTGTAATATATATATTTATATATTTTCTAATATTAAAGTAAATATAATTAGTGATTTTAGAGTAGGATATTTCTCCATTCCATTAATTTTGCAAAAATTTAACTTGGGTTTTCCCCCCATATAGACAGCTGTGCTGGTGTTGATTTCAATCCTAGAAAAAAAAATCCATCTTTGATCGTACCAATTGGAAGATCCCTAATTTCCTTTTAAATTTAATTTATCTTACAATTTAAATATCCCCTACAGCATCTCTTAGATTTTCAACAACGTCTAGGACAGCACTGGTAGCAGGACTATCTGGATATAAATCCAAAAAACTTTCACCTGTATCAGAACACTTACCAATCCTTGGATCTAAAGGAACAGAACCAAAAAATTTTATATCCAGTTCTTTACACAAAGCTTCACCACCTCCGGTTGTGGGTTTAAATATTTGTGATTCACCTTTACAATTTGGACATACAAATCCACTCATATTTTCTACTAAACCTAAAATCTTTATACCTGCTTTCTTACAAAAATCAATTTCTTTTCTAACGTCTAATAATGCAACTTCTTGTGGAGTTGTAATTACTAATGCACCGTCGATACCTGATTCTTTCATGTATTTATTAATGGAAATATGTTCATCTGATGTACCCGGTGGTGTATCAACAATTAAGTAATCCAGCTCATCCCAGTCTACATCCTTGAGAAATTTTTTAATTAACTTATCTTTTTTATTACCTCTCCAAATGATAGCAGAATCATCTTCAGGCAACATATACTGTATAGACATTGTAGCTAAATTATCAGTTACATAAACGGGGGTCCAACCAGAATTTGATTCATGAATAGTTTCATTTGTACATCCGAGCATATAAGGTAAAGATGGACCACAAATATCTAAATCCATGGCGCCGACTTGTAAATATTCATCGGAAGAAAGGGCCCAACTCAGCATAGTTGTAAATGTTGATTTACCTACACCACCTTTACCTGATAATACTAAAATTTTATGTTTAATATTTGCAAGATTTTCGGTGATTAATGGAATGTCAGGATCTGGTCCCTTTGGTAAACTTTCACAAATTTCCTTATTAGCACATCCATCACAAGAATCTGTCTTTCCTGCCATTTCAGACTCGGGTCCTGGACAATGCTCTGGAGCAGCTTCTTTTAGTTCATATTCTGGTGGTAAAACTTGATCTTTCGAATCAGTTATATTTGTTAGTATTTCAGTGGCCATAATTTTCCCAATAAATTTAGATCGAATATTGTAAAATTCCTTTTTCCAAGTAATAATTTCATGTTTATGAAAACTTTTCCATTGTTTAATTAAATATGAAATTATATGGTCGATTATTAATCACAATGTCGGACAATTTCAAATTTACTGATGTGTTCACGTGACGTGTTTTTTGACTTTGTGAAATAATAAAAAATTCTGAGTTTTGAATGCAAAATCTAAACAATTGGAAAGTCTTTGGAAAGCAAAGCAAGGCAATTCTGTGTGAAGTTGGCTGTTTGGTGAAGAAGAAGAGAGTGATGGAGTATGTGAGTTGTATTCCCACTTCCATTATTTCCGAAGAAGGGGGGTTTTGCATAGTGCAATGTAAAGTATCTGCAAATGGACTTTCGACAACACCGGTAGAGGTGGGGGAACTGGTTATCGATAGCGTTACTGTGAGTGAAGGTTCCGAGATATTTTCAGCAAATGATTTGCAAATGGAGCATCTGCAGATATATACAGGTACAGAGTATGGCGAGTCAAAAAGACTCAACATCTGGTATGAGCTACTGAGAATGTTAACTGGGCATAGAATTTTTATAAAAGAGCTTGTTGGTAAAGTGGAATTTTCTAGATGGGCTTGCCATATTATATCGGATTCCTGTTGGAAACTGGTGATGGAGTTGGAAAATGAAGGAATTGTAAAGAAAATTGCACAACTGCCTCTTTCAAGAATAGACAAGGGAGAAATTGATCTCTTCAAGCTAACTAGATTGTTATACAAGGACTTTTGTAAATATTCTGATAACTATAATAGTTTACTTACAGAAAATGCAGAACTTCAAGGGACAGTGAATGTGTTGGAATTACAAAAAAAAGTAATACAGGATACAGTAAAAGAACGCGATTCTAAAACTAGATCAATAATGGTTGGATTATTAAATGAAAAAAAGTCAAAGATCGTCGAATTGCAAAGTATTTTGAAACTTAATAAATTGGATGGTAGCTTACTAGAAAATACACCTGATTCTAATATTATTAACACACATATTGCTAACCCTGTTTCAGAACTAAATTCTCCTGGAAAAAGAAAAAGGACAACAAAGGATCTCTCACCTAATAAAAAGGTGAAACAAATTAAAAGAAACCTTAACGGTAATGGAAAAATTGAAAGATTAATTGAAAAGAAGAAGGAAAAACAGGAGCAACAATCTCAACAAGGTAAAATAGAAGACTTCGATTTTTATGGCATTGGTGAAAATCTTTTCAAACCTAACATAAAGAAGGAAACTGATAGTATTAATGTGACAGTGAGCGACAACCCTGTCACTGGCATTGTAAAAAAAGAAAAAACGTCTGAACCAAATTTAAGGGATGTGAAATTAGAAGAATTACCAAGAACAATCAAGAAAGAAGTTACTGATGAGCATGATATATTTAGTTCTATCCCTGCTCTTTCGAAAACAGATTTACAAGGTGCTAGTAACAAGGGATCAGCTTCTGAATCAACAACACAATCTGAAAGTAATACGGAGAGTGGGGAGGATACAGAAACCTAAAAACATATTATATACTAAACTTAATTGTTTATTTTATAATAAGATATGGTATCTTATATTATAAAAGGAAAAATAAATACTTTTAAAGGACGTATAAAATATAAAAGTTTACAAAAGGAAAAAAATCAATATCTAATAGAGGTTAGAAAATTATCAATCTATTTTTGGATCAGGTTATATGAAAAAGAAAGTTCAGCGGAAGGAGAAAATGTTATTTACATTATTCAAAGGAACGGAAAATAACTTTGAAAGTAAAAGTTAATAATAGTATTAATAAATGAGGTCGTCCATTTTTTTTTTTTTTTATTTTACGAAAATTCAATACCCTAGTATAATGGTTGGCCAGGGTCCAAAGTTAACCAATGCCAGTAAGCTTCGGCGTCAGCTTCTCTCTTGTTCAAGTCGGTAGATTCATCAAATTGTCTCTTGTATAATGGTTGACCAGGGTCTAAAGTTAACCAATGCCAGTAAGCTTCGGCGTCAGCTTCTCTCTTGTTCAAGTCGGTAGATTCTTCAAATTGTCTCTTGTATAATGGTTGACCAGGGTCCAAAGTTAACCAATGCCAGTAAGCTTCGGCGTCAGCTTCCCTCTTACTTAAATCGGTAGATTCATCAAATTGTTTCTTGTATAATGGTTGACCAGGGTCTAAAGTTAACCAATGCCAGTGAGCCTTTGCGTCTCTTTTGGTTAAAGAGGTAAGGTTTTCTTCATTTGCTTGGGCTAAGATAGTGGTATTGACAAATAAGATACCAGATGCAGTGGAGTTTTGCAATGGGATTAATGCAACATCTTTTGCGCCATCTAAGTCCAAGTAGTTAATAATTGCTTCGGCTGGAATTTGGGCATTTTCAATTTCTTCACTACTTGTACTAGTTACATTAACCGGAGCAGCAGAAGCTGTACAAAAGGCTAAAAAGGCAGAGACTAAAGCAGTTGAAAATTTCATTATGTTTTTGTTTTATTTTTATTTTTTTTTAACCAATCTATAAATTCGAATGGAATTCTTTGATGATTTCTTTTTTCAATAAGGTATAAATTAAGAAATAAGCCAAATTAATCTTGATTTTATCCATATTTCTCATTCTTTTTATATTGTCAATTTTAGCATGTTTCATACGTTATAGTTTATGAGGTCTTCACCACAAGATTTTATGTTTTAAAATTAAATTATTGGTCTCCTCATCGATTCAATTGAGGAGAAAGAACCATTAAGAATTGTATCAAATTTTTAAGTCATTGATAGCCTAAAAGGGAAAGTTTGTCACAATGTAGAGCAAACAGCATGAAACATGGAAAGAAACAAGAACATGTTCCAAAGAAAGGTTCTTTATTTCTCTGTGATTTACAGCTAATTTGCAGACTTTCCTATTTTGTGGATCAATGCATAGCATTTTGAGACAACAACTTTGGAAACCGAAATTGATAATCGTGCAGTGCAGTAAATAAAGGTTCTTATACCGGAAAAGAAAGGCCTGAATTACAAAGTTTCAAAGGTTTATTTTTGTTTCTAAATCGTATGCTGAAACTTTCAATATGTAGTAAGAAAATAAAAATAAAAAAGAAAAAAGAGGTGATGACCCATGCGAATCTATTATTTTGGTTGCTATTAATAGTAATTCTAAATGCAAATTCATTAATTAAGTAAGTAAGTAAGGAAATATATATAAATTTCAAAAAGTGGAACCTTCGGTTGGTTGTGGTAATTTCTTATTTGTTGCAGTAGCCATTTCTTTTCTTAAATCTAGTAAAACAGTTTGCATCGAGTAAGATCTTTTCCAATTACGTAAAGTATGGAAATCGTTGTTGATAACTTGTCCAGTGGTTTTATCAACACAAGGCAAATTAATCTTGGAAATAAATTTCACTTTTGGTGGTTCGTCAGGATACTGTGGGCCACAAACAATTTCTAACGAGTAAATTCTGTTTTCATGGTTGCTGTGTGGAGGACCTAAGATAGTACCATTCCAGTTGGTCATTGTATTATCATCAGCATCGGCTAACCCATAACTGCATGATTCTGGACCAAAACCCTTTTCACCTTTTTCCAATTCTTCTAGTAATCTGAAGCTTCTTGGGCTGTAGCAAAAACAAACAAGCAAACAAAATTAACACACATATTGGTCAATATAATCGCTTGCGTGGTAACGATAGGTTAGTATAAAAAGCAATAACTTGCAGAACAGCCAAGGGAAACCAGTCGGTAAACAACTGCAAAACATACACTTTTGACATTGCTTGGCAAAATAATTATTTTAATGGTTTGAGTGGGTGACACTTCGTACACGCGTGGTTTAGCTTGGTCAGTTACCTGCTACTCAAATCAATCCAAATAAATGCTCGAAAGTTCTTGTGTGTGTGAATAGTTGCACTCCTTTGTATTTATTTATACAAATCAAAATTTTGTTTGTTTAGTTTTTTGGTTACCCGGATCCAACAACTTTGTTTAAAAGCATCAAAAGTCGAATTGAAGCACAATTTGAACAGAATTTGAAGAAATTTTGCTGTTGAAACAAGCAAAAGAATCTTCTGGAGCCATAGTTTGGGTTATTCTATTGTATTTTGGTAGCGTCCAAGGAAGAATATATCTTTTGTTTTGTACAGGGAGGATTTTTTGTTCACGTGGAAGATTCGAAGTGCTGTTGAAAATACACGGTTCACTACAACTTTGGAATAATTTGCAGCAGTTAGTTAGCTTAGTTAATAATCATGAGTAATAGTGGAGGATCTTCACCTTTTTTGGAGTCACCAATGCGTTCACGAGAGACAACAATGACTATGTCAGAAAATAACGATGAAAAAGATCGAAAATTGATATCGTTGGAATTCAAATTAAGTACTTTACAGAATGAATACGAATTAGAAAAATTACAAATGCAACGACAATTGAATGATTTGGATAAAAAATATAGATTAAATATTGAAGAATTAGAATCTACTTTGTCTGATGTGAAATTTTTACATGATAATAACGATAATTTAAATGATCAAGTCAGTGATTTGAAAAACCAATTGACAAACTTAGAAAATGATAAAAATAATGAAATTAACGAATTAAAATTACAATTGCAAAGAAAAGATCAACTCTTTGAAGATAATAATTTAGATTATAATTCTGAAAGATCAAAATTAAATCATGAATTTGAAAATTTAAATAATGAAAAAAAAAATTTAGAAAATTTATTACAAAATTATAAAAATGATTTATTGAAACAATCAAATGAAATTAGAAATTTAACAAAAATTAATAAAGAAAAAAATGATGAATTATTAGAATTGAAAAATAATCAAATTATTAAATCTTATCCAAATTATAATACTCAAGAATTTCACGAATTATCAGATATGAATAAATTATTTCAAGATCAATTAAAATATACAAAAGAATTAGAGGAAGCAAATTTTAAGCAAGCTAATGAATTGAAAAATTTTAGAAATTTAAGTAATTCGATATCATTTTGGAAAACCGAAAATGAAAATTTACAAAATAAATTAAAGGATTTTGAAAATTTAGAACAAATTTATCAAGATTCACAATTAGAAATTATTAATTTGAAATCAAAATTAACAACAATGAATGATTTAAACGAATTTTTAACAAATAATAAAGAATTTAAATCAATTAATCCACAAGAATTTATTAATGATTGGAAAATTACTAAAGAAGAAAATTTAATTTTAATTGAAGAAAATTCAAAATTAAATTTAAATTTAAATAATTTAAAAATTTTAAATGAAGAATTAGCATTAGAAAGAAATCAATTACTTGATTTAAATAAAAATTACGAAAATAATATTATTAATTTAAAAAAATTAAATCATGAATTAGATCAACAAAAATATTTATCATTTGAAGAATGTAAATTATTGAAAAACCAATTAAAAGAATTTAATGATTTAACAAATGATAATGAAAATAATATAAAGGATACAGATGATTTAATTGAAGATTATAAGAATAAAACAGATGAATTAACTAATGAATTGAAAAAAATAAATGATCAATTATTAACATCACAACAAGAAAATTTTAAAGATAATTTAAAGAAAAGAAAATTAAATGAATCAAATGGTTTAAATTATTATTCACAAAGATTAAATGAATTACAATTAGAAAATGTAAGAATTAATAGAGATTTACAAAAATTTCAAAATTTAAATAAATTATTAGAAAATAAATTGAAAAAATTAATTAATTTAAAAGAGAAAAAAATTAGAATTTTACAATTACGTGATAATCCATTATTAAATGATCAATTCATTAAGAAGAAGGAATTAACGTTATTGAAACAAGAAAATAAACAACTTTTAGAACAACAAATTGAATCAAATCCAAATATAAAGACCGTTCCATTTTCAGTGTATGAGACATTAAATTTTGATATAAAACAACAAGAGAATGAAATTTTTAAATGTAACAAAAAATTTTTAAGACTTAAAGAAATTTTTAATAAAAAATCATTAGAATTTATAGACGTTGTCAATTCAATTTTAGGTTTTAAATTAGAATTTCAGCAAGATAATAAAGTTAAAATATATTCATGTTTCAAACCGAATAAATATTTAATAGTTGATTTAGTTAAGAATACATTACAATCGAATTTAAACATTGATAACTGGGATGAATTGTTAAAATTATGGATTTCAGAGAGATCTCAAATTCCTTGTTTCTTAGCTTCATTGACTTTACAACTTTGGGAATCATCAGTCAATGAAACTACTGAATGAACATTCATTTATAAATTTAAATAATGTATATATGAAAAAATATATATGGTGGTAAATATTATTATTATTATTATTATTATTATTATTATTTCGGTGAGCTTCTCAATGGAAAAATTAACGCGAATGAACAGTACAAAATATTGACAAACAATGAAACAAAGTGTTGATTGCATACGTTTGAAATATGAATTGGCGTGGTTGATTTTTCTTTCACGTTATGATGTCCTTAAACGAGAAAGATGGAAATTCGATCTTTTCAGTCGATGCCATCATTGGGTCATTTGTACTTACGGGATCGATATTGGGAACATATGTAGGTTATAATCGATACCTTAAACAGTTTCGAGTTGTAAATGACATTCCATCCAGGGTTTTCAAAAATAAATGGTTGTATGGTAAAGTTACTTCTGTTGGTGATGGTGATAATTTTAGGTTTTTCCATACACCTGGTGGTTTATTTGGTGGGTGGGGTTTAATGAGAGATGTTCCTAAGTTGGACAGAGTACAGGATAATGATAAGATGATGAAAAAATCTGTGGAAAATGAATCATTTATTTTTCAGAAATTGTTTGTCAAGAGAAGTGATAAAGTTAAAAAAATATCTAAACATTATATGAATTTATCGGTTCGATATAAAGGTAAAAGAAATTTACCGACGATACCTATAAGATTATGTGGAGTAGATGCGCCTGAAAGAGCACATTTTGGTAACAAAGGACAACCGTTTGGCGAAGAAGCTTTGAATTGGTTACGTTATAAGATCCTTGGTAAAAGAGTATGGATTAAGCCATTGTCTGTTGATCAGTACAATCGTTGTGTTGCTAGAGCAGTGTATTGGAGTTGGGTAGGTGGCTGGAAGGATATAAGTTTAGAGATGATTAAAGAAGGGATGGCAGTTGTTTATGAGGGGAAAGTAGGAGCGCAGTTTGATGGACGTGAAACTAACTACAGATTTCATGAATTTATTGCCAAGAATAGGAAGAAAGGATTGTGGAGTCAGAGAAGAA
This sequence comes from Jamesozyma hellenica, assembly GCA_030571615.1. Lineage (NCBI taxonomy): Eukaryota > Fungi > Ascomycota > Saccharomycetes > Saccharomycetales > Saccharomycetaceae > Jamesozyma > Jamesozyma hellenica. Next base: position 13,875 of record JAJLYD010000254.1, on the reverse strand, counting down.
TCGAAACTCCGGGGGAATTTAAGAAACGTATTGGGAATGAAACGTGAAGAAAGTTAGGCCAAATTGATTTAGCTATTACATTATTATTCAATTCTTTTGTAAATACCATTTTACTTTATAAATTCAAATAAAATTTCCAATGTAATGAAATGAAACATTTAAAAAAAATTTATCGCGTGTTGTTAATTAAAACTGTAAAATGAAAACCATAAAGCAGTTGTTTTAATGAAGGAATAAAAAAGCCAAATTTAATTGTGATCACATCAACCGTGTTTTTTTTATTGTTTTTTTTTTCAGGTTATTGCTATTAGCTGTTGTTGTGGGACGATGATGTTTTGGTCAAGCAAATCTGGTATCAATTCCAAGTATACGTTCTCTTCTTCTCCTACATTCACTTCGGAACCTTGGAGCATATACACAGGTAGATCTAAATCTTCTTCTACGAGTTCTAATGGTTCTAAAGTCTCGATCTTTCTCTTTGATAAGAAACAATTCGAAAATTATCTTTTGCATTATGGAATTATCAAATCTAAATCATCTTCACAAGATAAAAAATTGATGCAAGAAGGCTACGATATATTAAGAACTCAAGTGGGCAATTTGGCCAAGTTGAAACATCCAAATATATTAGCATTAATTGAGCCATTAGAAGAACATAGTAAAAATTTTATGTTTGTAACGGAATTTGTTACCGGGTCTTTGGAATCTATCTTTAAAGTGGATGAAGATAATTATGAACAAGATTTTTTAAAAGGATATATCAAAGAAGATATTGTCATACAAAGGGGCATTCTACAATTGGTTCAAGGGTTAGATTTTATACACAATAGAGCATCATCTGTACATCTGGATATTCAACCGAAATCTATCTTTATTAATGAGAATTCTGATTGGAAAGTTTCAGGATTAGGACATTTATTTAAATTGGGACAAGGTACTCAAACGGGAGATTATTTATTCCCACAGTATGATCCTAGAACTCCGTTATTTATGACATTAGATTTAAATTATACTGCCCCTGAATTAATCTTTGAAAATACGGTAACTTTTAAAAATGATTATTTTTCATTAGGTATTTTGATTAATTTTTTATATACAGGTAAAAATAATTTATTAAACACTGGGAATTCGATATCGGAATATAAGGATGAATATTTAAAATTTGAAAGAAAATTAAGTAGTCAAGGTTGGGATAATATTTTTAATAAATTACCAAATAAGATGCAAAATTGTATTTCATTATTAATGAATAGAGATATTTATTCACGTTATGATAATATATCAGATTTTTTAGAAAGTGAATTTTTCCATGATCCATTAATTAAGACATTAAATTTTTTAGATGATTTACCAACTAAATCGAATGAAGAAAAATTAATTTTTTTAAATGGATTAATTGAATTATTACCAAAATTTCCAAATTCATTTTTGCAAAAAAAATTTTTACCAATATTATTAAATTTATTAGATCAATTATGTAGTGATAAAGTTATTGACGATCAATGTATATCTAAGGATTTAGAAATTATTATAAAAATAGGATCAAATTTATCACAATTAACATTTTCTGAAAAAATTTTCCCAATTTTAACAAATGAAGGAAATTTTAAAATAATATTGAAAAATTCAACGATTTGTTTAATTGATAATTTAATTATATTGAAAGAAAAGATTAAAAATAATGAATTTTTTGAAAAATTACTGAATCCGTTATTAACTTATACTTTACAAGATAATCAAGGTGAAAATAATATAATTGCTCAAGAAAATTTATTAAAACAAATATCATTAATTATAGAAAGCATTGATTTTTCAAAAGTTAAAAATTTTTTTTTACCTTTATTAAACAATCTTTTTATGAATACAACTAGTTTAACCATAAAACTTTTATCGATTTCATGTTTTCAATATATGATTGAAAATAAATCTGTTGATAAGTATACTTGTACCGAAGAGATTTTAAAATTATTTAAGATGATGAAAACTAGAGATGGTAGAATCCTAATGAAATGTTTAAGGTTATTTGAAAGAGTTCCTTTATTGGTAACGGATGAAGTATCTTTAGTTGAGCAATTATTACCATTACTTTGGAATTATTCGATGTCATCTACATTGAAAAGATCAGAATACTCGGATTATGTTAGAGTCATCAACCAATTATCGAGTGATATACAAAGCAAACATATGAATAATTTACCAAATGATAAAGAAGTATCCTTACAGGATATGGGTAGTTCTAAAGCGTTTAAGAAGGTGATTGAGACTGAGACTCGTACCATTAAGAAACAAGAGGACATGGACAGTGTAGCAAGTAGAAATGTTTCCATGCCGGTTATTCAGCCTAAAAAGAAAACATCGATTCCTACGACAAGAAAGCCACGAGAAGTAACGGCCCCCCCTACTACCAACGACAACGCCGATGAATTTAATGATTTCGTCTCATCTTCTACCATCACGACAGCAGCAGTTTCGTTACCCCCAGGCTTTACGTCGTCGTTGTTGCTGCAGCCTAGCAAGAAACCTGTTGCGACCCTGCCTGGCGACCAAAAACAAGGTTCACTGCTGTGAGAAATGAATGAATGAATGAATGAATTGAACGCAACTGCAAACATCGCAAATCAATAAACACGAAATGAATTTGTTTGTTTGTTTGTTTGTTTGCTGTGCTCGAAGATTTCGAGGTGCGTTTTGCGGAAATCCACACATTTTCGGTTGCATTTGCATCGAGAAAACAAAACAGATGAAAAATCGTGTGCTTATCGTGGAAAGTGTGTTGTATGTACAATTAGTTTATATACAAGTATATATATATATATATATATGTATGTCTAGGTTTATGTAGACGTATGTGTATGTCTATGTGTATACGTTTGTGTTTATTTATTCTGTGTTTGTATTCTCACTTCTTGGTATTCATTCCCTCTTGGTATCTTCCTCTTCCATCCGTCTACGCACTGCCACTGCCACTGCCACTGCCACTGCACCTGTATTCATACTCCTTTGATTACTAAGTTGGTTACATTAAATTTTTAACATACTATTATCGTAACTATATATATATATATATATATATATATATATTATCTGTTCTTCGGCACTTTAGCAGATCATACTTACAAATTACATTAACTGTTACTGAAGATACTCCTTAAAGAATGGTCGATGTCAAAAAAAGTGCTATGCTCCTCGTGGCTTTAGCACTCTCATTGCTCTTCATATTCAATATTCATTCCTATTTATCGGAAAACAATGGTCTTGTCTCCATACTACAACCAATACTAAGCGATAAGATAACTCCGTCAGCAAACATCACTTGGCAAAATTATCAAAATCATTTGAAACCAATCGATTTCGCTAATAGCTCAACGTTATTCAATTCAATCTTTGCAGCTTTAAGACAAGCTCCCGCTGATATTCATTCCATTGGATTATCTTATTTCCCTGCCGTTATACCTAAAGGTACATTAATGTATCATACAGGTAAACCTGAAATCCCTAATGATTTGGAATGGTTGGCTATGGATCATGAATTTAGTTATCGTTTCGGTATTAAAACTTCAAAATATGGTCGTAATTCAACAGGAGGAAACAATAGACGTGGACCAAATAATAGAGGTCAAAATAATAATAATAATAATAATAATAAAGGTAAAGATAATAATTTTAATGCTCGTGATACTAGTCATTTCTTAACTTTTAGAGCTACAAGAGATTTGAATAGATTCATTTATTTGGATGGTGCTTCAGCTTCAAAAGATGATAATAGTGGACAAATGGATACACAAATTTTACTTTCAAATTATGTCGCACGTTTATTTAATTTAACAAATAATGAACCAAATAATAATGAAAATGGTCGTAGAGTCATGAATGAAAGGTTATACGCTGAAAGAATTTGTGAATGGGGTCAACCTTTTGGATTAGATGGTTTAATTCGTGTGGAAGTCGGATTTGAAGTCATCTTATGTGATTTTAATAAAAATAACGTAGAATTAGTTTCAAATTTAACGTTACCAAATATTAATGAGGCTTTAGGTTTACCCCCACCAACAACGCTTACAAAAGAAAATGGTTGGCCAATTTCTGATGATGGTAAGATTATTGAAGATGAATTAACTAACGATCAAAAAATTATCTTAGATAGAGAAGATTCGTGGCAAAAAATTTTAAATGAATATACTTCAATTCAAGGTTTTGATCAAATTAGAGCAGGTTACGTTCATGATAAAGGTGACAAAAGAATTCAATTAGATTATAGATATTTAATTACCGGTGTCAATCGTACCACCGTTGATTTTAATCCAAATAATAGAAGATTATTAAATGATGAAATGACGCAATCAATTCAAGATCAAATTGGTTCGGATATTGAAAATGCAATTAGAATTGGGTTTGATGCTTCTTTAAGTACTGATTGGCAACAAGTTATCGATGAAATTGTTGATAAATTTACCCCAATATTAAAAATCATTGAAAAAAATTTAAATTCTAATATGGAATTTGGCGATAATATTGATTATTATTACGATGATGATTCAATGGATCCAATAGATATTGCTTTACAAGTAACAAAATATACCATGAATTTTGTATTAAGATTCACTAGTAAATTTAGTGATGAAGAACTTTTATCAAATGGTGATTTTGGTTCAGGTAAACAATTTGCAATCTATCAATATACAAGACCATTAGTCAATTTACAAACTTCATCGGACTATTTAATTTGGTCTTCAACAGTTAACGTCGTCACAGAAATAGTTGAAACATTATACGATATTAATGAATTATTATTACCTATAGTTAAAGATAACATTGATATAACATCCGAAGATAATGTAAATGAATCACAATATGAAGCCATTGAAACGGCTCGTTATAAAATAAATAAATTGATGGATTCATTGAATTGGATCTCATTCGATTATCAATGTGACAGGAAATGTGACGTTGATGAAGTATGCTACACGCCATCTTGGGGTCCATCGCCATTATCATGGGCATTATCTGATTCAAAAACTCCAGCTTTCGGTATTCATTACGATGAATCCTTAAAGAAAAACGTAATCAATAAAGAATTGAAATGTATCAAGGCAGATTTATTGATTACAAACCATTGGTAAGACATTGCCTTTATATAGCTTATAAATATACGTTTAACAGTTTTGATATTTTTTTTTTTGTTTTTATTTGTATCGTTTATATTGTATTTATTTTTTTGTTGCTGTTTTTTTTTTTACAAACCTCGAGATTTTGAACAAAGAAAAAGGGTGTAGAAAAGCAACTCAGAAGTTTTTTGCTTTTAAGATTGAAAAACAATAATCGTTAAAGACAATTGTTTATTCTTTGGGAGTGGAAATCAATAGCGACAATGGAAAACTTATCCAGCATTGAATTTGGTGTGAAAAGAATCCAAATTAACGAGACCAATTACTGTATCGTACTTCAGAATAACGATGAAGAACCAAACGCTTTAGTTGCATTAACAAATGTGCTTTTACTTTCTCCAAGTTTGGCTAGGATGTCTATGGATTTACTTGAGCTAGTCAATAACAATTCCAAGATTACTATGAATCAACTTATTCAAACATTGGCTAATATAGGAGCTCAAAATTCTAATGAAATAAATGTCAATAGCGATCAATTGTTACAAATTTTACCACAGTTGTATCAAGGTCTAACCGTTAATCCTCAATTCAATGGTTCTTTTGAAAATGGACCTGAAGTTTCCATTTTCAGATTATATAATATTGGAATTGTACATGGTTGGATCATTGATCCTGAAAGAGATTCAATTGCATACGATCACGTTACCAAATATTCGTATCAGGAGGCTCAAAGAATTTTGGTTCAATCTTATGATATTAAGAAAGGAAATTTACAAAACGTCTTAAATTCTAATCAAATTTTAGAAGACGCTAATTATATAAAGACATTTTTAGCTAGATCCGCAACAGAGTTAACAGATTATGGGTTACAACATTTGAGAGAAATATTGGTGGAAAAATCGTTTGCCATTTTATTTAGAAATGATCATTTTTTCACCCTGTATAAAAACAATGGTGAATTATACATCTTAGTTACCGATTCAAAATATGCATCTAATAATAATATGGTTTGGAAATCTATTAAATCTGTCAACGGTACTCAAGATGGTTATTACACAGGTAATTTTATTTCCATAAGTTCCGAACAATCAAATATCCAACGCACGAACTCTATTCCTCAAACAACAGATGGAATGCAAAGGTACGTTTCTAATCCATTCAGTGATAACAATCAAGAAACTTTGGAAAATCGGAACACAGTAAATACGATGCAACAATTGGAAGACGATGAAGCATTAGCAAGAGTTTTACAAGAACAAGCAGACGAAGAAGCAATGAATGAAATACGTGGAGGTTATCAGCGTTCTCGATCACATAATGGAAGAGCATCAGAAAGAAATAATGATGGTGATGGTGATGGTGAAAGCAATGCTAATCTATACGACCAAAACAACAAGAAAAAGAAGAAAAGGTTTTCCCTTCGTTCCAAGAAGAAATCGTCAATCAACAAGAAAAGGGATTGCATTGTCATGTGATGCCGTCTTGGTTATTTAGAATTTAGTATAGTAGTATTGTTGAGGTATAAATATGATTTCCCATTGTTTTGTTTTGTTTTGTTTTGTTTAGTATTCTTCGCAGTCCAAAATCCTCATTTTATGTATTATATCGTGGTATATATAGACGGTGTCACTTGGCTTGCAACAAAGCCAAGTGACACAGGCATTATGCACTTCATAAAACGACATACCAACCAACTCTCCACAAACTTCTACAATGAAGCTTTTCCAATTGGCGTTTCATTTGTGGCATTAGTCATATCACTTGCAACGAGCCGGAACCGCTGCTTGTTACAAACAATAAAAGAGAGTCATTCATAAATATAAAACAGCAAACGATTTTATCACGACTAATACCTGTTTATAAGAAAAGTCCACGCCTTCAAGTCCAGCTGAGCTTTGAGATAACACGTGCATCAATTCTCTGTTCACATTCTTAACCAACGAGCCATGTCACAACCAGTACAACGTGCAGCTGTAAGTTCTATTCTGAAGAAATATGTCAACAAAGAAACTTTAAAATATATCTTTACTACCCATTTTTGGGGTCCTGTATCTAATTTCGGTATACCAATTGCTGCCATCTACGATTTGAAGAAAGACCCAACGTTAATTTCAGGTCCAATGACATTTGCATTATTAACGTATTCTGGTGTCTTTATGAAATATGCATTAGCAGTAACCCCAAAGAATTTTTTACTGTTTGGTTGCCATTTAATCAATGAAACTGCACAGATGGGTCAAGCTTACAGGTATTTAAATTATACTTATTTTACAACCGACGAAGAAAAAGCTGAAATTGCTAAAAAATATGAAGTTTTGGATGATGAACAAGAAGCTGCTCCTTCTAAATGATTAGAAAATTTAATATATTCATTTTATATTTATTACCACACACACATATATATATATATATATAAATATATATTTATATTCTTATGAAGGTTTTTTCTTTCATGACCAAATTTAAAAGCATTATAATGGAAAAACACAACACCAAACAAAAAGGGATTAGTCAATCAATATGTTCTATTTCCAACATATAAAAAGCTTTTTTTTCTGTTTGGTTTTTCTATAACAGTTCATTTATTTGTATTATCATTATTTTTTTTTTTTTCTGTTTGGTTTTTCTATAACAGTTCATTTATTTGTATTATCATTATTTTTTTTTTTTTCATATTTTAAAGATGTTTATGAAAAAAAAAAATAATGATAATACAAATAATTAAACTGTAGAAGAAACCCCAAAAGCAAAAATTAAAGCATAAGAAAATCTTTGTGTATGTAATTTAAATATGACAGATTTTACTAACCATACAGAATATGATAATTCTAGATCACGAACTCCAAGCATAAACTCACAATCGTTTGCTATTCCGATTCCAGAAGATGAACTTTCAACACAAATATCAAGATCTTCATCATCATCGTCGTCATCCTCTTCAGAATCCTGTCATTCAAGCATTAATGAACCAGAAAATAATAATGATACAACAAGTACAGGCATACGATCTTCATCAATATCTAAAGATCAAGATGAAGAAGTAATAAGTACAGACGATTTTTTAGATAACGTTATATGTGAAACAGAAACAAATTTTTTAATGGAATCTCAGGAACCACCAACTAATATGATAGATGTCTCTAAATATATATTTGATTCTTTGATTCAAGCAATTGAATGTACAGATTTTTCAAGGACTTTAGCATTACAAACTAAAATTTCAGGTACAATTAATTTTAAAAGTTTACAATTAAAAGAATTAATTGATCAAACAACTATTAAATTAAATAATTTAAAGAAAAAATTTGAAAATGGTATTGTTGTATCAAATAAAATTAAAGAAAATTTAAATTTTTCAAAAAAAAAAATTGAAATTATTAGTAAAGTTTTAAGAACTGATTATCCTATTGAATTTAACCAGGCAAGAGATAAAATATTAGAAAGAAATTTTGATGATGATAATAATAATAATAATTGAAATTTTAATGAAGAAGAAGAAAATTTTTTTTTTTTTTTTTTTTTTTTAAATTGGGGAATAAAAATAAAAAAACGTAAATGTACATATATATATATATATAAAAAAAATTAATTTGTATAAAAAAATTAATCAAAAGTAATCTTTTTTGGTTTCTTTGTCATATCAACATCTTTAAAGAATGCACCATAAGCACCATGTTCTTTTTTCTTAGTATGAGTACCAAATTTAATTAAATCTTCTGGAACAGGTTGATTAGCACCATTTAAAACATTAACTAAACCACCAGCTAAATGTTTTTCTTGTTCAGTAAATAAAGTATGAGCAGTACCAGTTTGACCAGCTCTACCAGTTCTACCAATTCTATGAACGTAATCTTCAACAGTTAATGGGAAAGTTAAATTAATAACAGTCTTAACGTTTGGAATATCTAAACCTCTTGCTGCAACATCTGTTGCTAATAACAAATTTGATTTACCTGATTTAAATTCATTTAAAGCTTGAGTTCTTTGTTGTTGTGATAAATCACCATGAATTGCAGAAACGTTATAACCATTATATTTTAAATTTCTTTCGACACGAGCTGCTTCTTTCTTATATAAAGCAAAAATTAAAACTTTATCATTTTTTTTTGAACCTGATTGATATTTTTTCAATAAATCTAATAATTTTCTTTCTTTTCTTTGTGGTTCAATGACTTCAACAATTTGTGTAATTCTTTTATTAGCTGTTAATTCATCTCTATTACCAATTGAAACTTTAACAGGTTTATTCATAAAAGTGGAAGCTAATTCACGAACTTCTTTTGGCCAAGTTGCTGTAAACATTAAAGTTTGTCTATCGATTGAACTTGTTTCTTTAATAATATTTTTAATATCTTGTTCAAAACCTTTTTCTAACATTCTATCAGCTTCATCTAAAACTAAAAATTTAACATTATTTAAATTAACTGAACCTTCTTGAATTAAATCTAATAATCTACCTGGAGTAGCAACTACAACGTTAGCTTTTTTCAAATCTTTTCTTTGTTCATCTTTTGGAACACCACCATATACACAACAACAATTTAAATTAACTTTATCAGTTAAAATAATTAAATTATCATAAATTTGTGATGCTAATTCTCTTGTTGGTGAAATAATTAATACTTCAACACCATTATAATTCACATTTGAATTTTTTAAAATTAAATGATTAATTGCTGGAACACCAAATGCAAAAGTTTTACCTGAACCAGTTTCTGCAACACCGATAACATCTTTACCAGATAATAAATATGGCCATGAAACAGCTTGAATTGGAGTTGGTTTTGGAAATTTAGAAATTTCTGATTGAATGTTTTTATTTAAATTAACGTGAGAAAAAGATAATAAAGGACGTAAGTTTAAGTTTGTTGGATCTTCAACTGTAACTTCATTTTCTTTTAAGAAAGAATCAATTTTATCTTGTGAAGTATTTGTTAATTCTTCATTTTGAATATAAACATTAGAAGTTTCTTCAGATTTAACTTTTTCTTTTTTATTTTTCTTATCCTTCTTAGATTTTTTATCTTTTTTATCCTTTTTATCTTTCTTATGCTTTTTTTTCTTTTCAACTAACTCATTATCTTCAACCTTTCTCTTCTTATCTTTTATTTCATCTTTCGACATTGTTACTTTAATATGTATATGTATATGTGTATGTATATATATATATATAATATATATATTTGATTAATGCTATATAAAACTAAACAAGATAAAAATAAATTTCGTATTATCCAACTATAATATATACAGTATTTTTTTTTTCAATTTATTAATTTATTATGTAAAATTTTTCATCAAATGCGATGAGAAAGCAAAAAAAAAAAAAAAAAAAAATAATTTTGAAAATGAAAATTTTCATTTCAAAGTGAAAATAAAAACTTTTAAAGATAAAAAAACTTTAAGGATATTTTTTTTTTTATTGATTTAATGAATGAATGAATGAATATTTATGTAAAAGTATGAAATGAAATTATATGAAATGGTTTGATAGAGAAGGGAAAAAAAAAATGAAAGGTTTTTTTTTTTTTGTGAAAAAGTTATTAAAAGATTTAATCTACATATAAATATTGAATTAAAAAAAAAAAAAAGGATAAGTAAAAAATATTATTATTAATTTTTTATTTCAAACTTAGTTCATAGATTTAACTAACTTGTTAATGAATTCTTCACGGTTACCGAAAGCACCACCTTGAATAAAGTGCTTGAACTTTCTTGGGACACCCCAACCACCAGATGGGTTAGATAACTTGAATGGCCATAAGAAGTTGTTAGCTTGCTTGAAGTGTGGACCAACGCTGACAATTTCGTGAATTAAATCATCGATGGATAAGATACCGTACTTACCTAAGTTAGCTTCAACGATGGAGTTGTCGGATAAAGCAATTCTTTGCTTGTTAACCTTACCGAAACCTCTCTTGTAGACTAATTGTCTAATGGTAGAGTAAGATGGGTAACCGTAAGCAACGTATGGTTCAATTAATTTTAATAATTCAACGGTAGCCTTAGTGACCTTAACAAAAGTACCAGCGTTAATTTGGTTTAATCTTAATAATTGTAAAACCTTTCTTGGCTTTGGTGGAATCTTGTTAATACCCTTAATTCTAACGACGAAAACTAATTTAGATTGAGCATCGACGTAGTAAGAACCAGCAGCTTTAGCATCACGTTTAGCTTGAATGACGGCTCTTTCAGCAGTTTCGTATTCTTTTTGGTAAGCAGCGTTTCTGGATAAGATGATAGCTCTCTTTTCCTTGTTAGCCTAAAATGAAAGTGAAAAAAAATATTATTATTATTCGTAATAACATTTATCATTTGTTAGTAAATAAGATCTTTGTATTTTGGAATTAAGTAATGGTTGAGGAACAAAAAAAAATTAAAAAAGGAATTTTTCTTTTTTTTTTTGAAATTGTTAAACTTGACAAGATTGTGAGGCTAATTAATTAAAATTGTGAAGTACTTTAACTCTTACATTATTCATTTGTTTTAAAAAAAAAAATAATTTTGATCTTAATTTATTGTCAGTCGAAAGATGGTGTAATTAGACGACAGCATCGCCTTGAGGCTAGTCGATAGTGTATTTGGGATACAAAAGGTCTTCATCATTAAAAAAAATAAGAGAATCAAAATATTTTTATTTGACAAACCAAAAAGAAAAATTTCAAAGTTGTAAAATCAAGTAACAATACAATTTTAATTTAATTAACTTGAGACCTCTCAAAACAATAACATTTAAATTGAAAAAACACACACCAAAAATTAACATTTTTTCATTCACCAACCAAATAAGGAAAAAAAAATTTAAGTTTTAACATACAGCCTTACGAGCAGTTCTTTCAGCAGCGACTTGTTCAGCAGTCTTTTGGTTAGCCTTAGTCTTCTTTAATTGAGATTCTGGGGTTAAAATCTTTCTGTTTGAAATGGAATTTAAAAAAATTAAATGTTAGCATAATGAAATTAAAATTGTTTTGTTTTGTTTTGTTTTAATAGTTAAAACGAAATTAAGATACAAAGTCACATCGAATTGAAAAAACACCACTTTTCATTCGACGGAAAGGAAAAAACAGAGATACACAGGAAGCATAACATTAAAATAATCAGTTTTAATGGTGAAAAAGTAAGATGATTGATTATAAAAATGATATACTAACATGAAGTATCTTTGACCAAATAAATATTTGATAGTCCCCTACGAGTAGAAAATGAGTAAGCAAAATGATTTGCTGTTAGAAAAAAAAAATGGAAAAAGGATGTTAAAACTTGTAATCAGAACCAGAAGGGTAAATTTTTCAAGGTTCGATGTAACTTGTACTTGGGTATACCAACGGAAAGGTATAATAAATAATGTTAGACATACTCAGCAGCCATTTTTAAAAGTGATTTGCGTGGTTGTATAATTTAACATTTAAATTATAAAAGGTAATAGATGTATATTTAATGTCCCCATGAAAAGCTTGTTTAAATAGTTTTCCTGATGGACTTGAAAATTCAAAATTCATTGCGAAACCGGAAATGAAAAGAAAAATTTGTTGCGTCGCTCGTGAAAAAACAAGAAAAATCAAAAGAAAAAGTCAAACAAAAAATTAAATTTGACAAAAATAAAATGTATGGGTTTTAGCTAATCTGTATGGGTGGAAGTAGTCATGAGATTTGTACTAGTTACTTTTTTTTTTTTGGTTTCTCAAAAATTTCATGCAACTACATCAAGTTATTTTTACTTTATTTATTCTGTATTAATACAAATCAGTCCCGAAAGATGGTGTAATTTAAAGTAGACAACATCGCAATGTAGCTAGTCACTATTTGTATGTCTCAATGACATATATCATCACTATATTAATAATTGAATAAATGAATGGAATAGTTTACTTCGTTGGCAAGTTAAAAAAGTTCAGCACTTATAAACAATGAATAATGTGGGCTCACATTACAAAAAATCGTTTATATGTGCTCGCTTTTTTGTTTATATACTGTGTGTGACAGAACCACTTTTTAGCACTTACTCTATTGTGTAAAAGTAATTCGAATCGTAGTGGAACATTAAAAAAAAAATTGTTGTCTCTTTATATACAAATTTTTTCTGTTGGTGTTTTTTTTTTCGCGGAAACAGAAAAACGGCGAATTTTGTTTAGGGCTTTGTTTGAATGGCAGAAAATATTACTGTTATATAGCATGATTATCAATTAATTAATTATATAGTATAGTATAGTATTTGTTGTTTTACCCATCGGTCACTCATTAATTCCAAATATTTGATTGTAAGCATCGATATCCCTGTCACTCATCTTATAATTGCTATCCAGAAAATTATCTTGCTCATATTTTTTAAACCACGTGAAATAATCAATGATACCACTATTACTATTATTATAATAGCAATAATTTATTAATAATACCACTACCGCTATTAGTAATGCTATTATACTTTTTAAGAAATTGCTAATAGTTATATTTGTAAAAGTATCTCTCGCTATCGTTTCATCATTAAAATTTGAATCTTTTTCAATTTGTTCTTTTAACTTATTAATTATCTTTGTTTGATCGATTATTTGTCTCTTAAATTCTTCAATATAAAAAAAATTATTTGGATTTTTATTGCTAATCCCATTCACATTCACATTCCCATTCCCATTCCCATTCCCATTCCCATTCCCATTCTCATCTTTCATTATCATTTTTCTTTCGATATTTTCTTTATAAAACTTGAATTCTTTAGCTAATTTATTAAAATTTTCTTTACAATCTTTAATTTCTTTATTTAATTTAATTA
>JAJLYD010000253.1:0-31155 GCA_030571615.1 Jamesozyma hellenica | reverse complement strand
GTTACAGTGTTTTAAACATTTATTATACATTCTACTCAGAATCGCAAATATTTTCTCTTAAGAAATCAAATTTTTCATCTTGCATGATTGTCTGCTTCAATATATCAGCAGTGATTCTTTTTGAACCTGCATTTCTTGCCATTTCGCCACTTTTTTGTACTAGCATTGCCACAAAGAACTCCAAAGCCCTTCCCGCTATCACGGGAGTTGCTTGGGAGACTTTCCCTATATCTTCATCTGTTTGCATTATTTTTTTTACTTTAGCCGGTGGGAAATGTGTCTTTATCTTGTCGAATATAATATCTAAATCCTGTTGTTGCTCCATCGTTATTTTATTTTATTTTATTTTATTTTATTGGTTGCTTGAGTTTTAGCGCCGTTGTTGTAGCCAGAACACAAAAAATTAAGGGAAGGAAGAAGCTGTCACGTGCAAGGGAGGGAGCGAGAACTTTTCGAAAATGAATTGAAACGACTGCAGCGCATTTTTCATTTATATATAAATAAATAAATAAATACGCGAAAGAAATGAATTTAAATGAATTTCACAAACGAATAAAATCGATCGATCGATCAACCGCGTTTTCTGCGTTTTTTCTCTTCGTTGTGTCGTCTCAGCCATTTTTCCTCCGCGCGGTCTTCCATCCGGGCAACCCGCGTCGCTTCTTCTTCCTCCTGCAGGATTTCCCACTCGTTCGCCTCCATGTCGCTTTCCACGTCGCTCTCCACGCGCGCGCGAGCCCCACGTGACCGGGAAAACATCGCCCAGATCTCGCCCCGGTCGTAACCCGGCTCGTCCTCCTCGATGAAATCGTCAAGCGACTCGTCGCTCTCGACGTCGCGGTTGCGTACCCGGCCACCGCCATTCCGGCTCTGCAATTTGCTCTGCAACTTCGCATTCGGTTTTGCAATGCCCGAATCACGCATTTTCAATCGCACTGGTTCCACGTCACGTGCACGAGCGATCTCTTTAGTCCTCGCCATTTTTGCCGCCGGATGCTTTCTTGCATTCGTGAACGATTTGGATTTAACTTTAACTTTAACTTTATCATTTGTATTTCTATCTATCTTTATCGAAGGCCTCTTCTCATTGGAATTTGCATCCGCTTGTCGCATCAATTCTTCAAAACTTAATTTAGGTAGTTTAACTTTCTCTTTTTCATTCTTCATTCCAGATGCATCTCCCACTCTAGATGTATTAATTCCTATTTTTTTCTTATATTTTGTATGTATATCACCACTGTATTCATCCTTACGTGCACGTTCCCGACTACTACTATTACTATTACCACTACTATCACTCTTGGATTTAGTCGTTTTCTTACTCGGTTTCAATAATCGATTTTCTTTACGACGCAGTTCCTTAAGTCTTTTTACGGCAGGATCTTCATCTCGAATGTAATGTTTTGGTAATAATGAACTTATTTCATTATTATTGTTATCTTCATTATTCACAAGCTTAGAATTAAAACGTTTTGGATTCTTCTTTAATTCTGATAGTTTTGATAAAAAACTCATACTATAATTAGGTTTTTTTTCCTTTATTTTTTTTTTTTTACTTATTGTTATTTGATCTTATTTTTGAATTTCACATTTCAACAACTGTTAAAATTCGTTCATTCTTTTTCCTTCTTGAAAAATAAAAGTAAACTAAAGTATAAAGTAAAGCAAAAAAATAAAACAAACATAAAAAATCACGTGAACAAAAATATTTATATTATTACATATCAATATCATTCATAAAATTTTCATATTCGCTGTCCAAATCTTGCGATGACACATCATAATAATCATCTTTATCGTTAGCTTCACCCAATTTGATTTCCCTTTCATCATCATTTCCATTTTCCTTTTCACTTTCGTTATTTTCATAATTATTTTCATTCTCACTAGTATGGTTGTTCTTATTAATTAAAAACCCTCCTGCCAACATTTCTTCTTCTTCTTCTTCTTCTTCTTCTTCTTCTTCTTCGTTTTCTTTAACAAACCCATACGTTTCATTCAAATCATCTTTAATACGTAATTTAACTAAAAATGTTTTCCATATTTCTAATTCTTTTAATTCAATTTCTTTTTTCCTATCTTTTTCAACAAAATATTCAATACCATCAATACAAGTTAAAACAACTTCTTTAAACCAATTAGCAACAACAACTCCGCTAACCATTGGCTTGATTCTTTGTCCTTTCTTAAAATTAAATCCAGTCACAGCTTTAGCATATTCAATTCCAAGAAATTTACATGATTCAATAGCATACTTATTCTCAATTAAAATACAATTTTTGGGTATCATACTTGGAACAAATACTTCAATATTACCATAAACATTTTTAGATATTTCACCCGTTATTTCATTCGCATTAGGTGCAATATATTCTTCCGTTTCATCAATGCTATATAATCTTTCATCATCAATCTTATAATCATCTAACTTATCATTCATTTCAAATTTATTCTTGCGTTTAATTATTTTTAAATATTTACAATTTTTTTTCAATACTCTACCTTTCATAAACCATTGTTTACCACTCTTTAATTTTAAAATATCCTTTCTATTAAATACTTTAATAGCTTTTTTATTATTATTAATCTTTAAATAACCACATTCTTTACAACCTGGTTTAACTACTTCATCATTTTTAATATCTTTTTCAATTACATAAAAAGGATGATTTTTCAAATCTGTTAAATTATTTGGCATTCCTTCCATTTTATCTTTTTCATTAAAATATTCATCTTCATAATCATCAATTCTCATCCTTTTACGTCTATTTAAACCTTTAATTAATTTATCATACCATTCTTCATCGTTTTTATCCTTAGTTATCCTTTTTTTCCTAATTTTACAATTATAGTTTTTACAATATCGACGTGTTATATCACGACAACCTAATTTTCTATCAAATCCAATAACATATCTCGTAAAATTTCTTGAAAATTTCTTGTTATTTTGTTCTTCAATTTTTGAATTAATTCTAATTTCTTCAATTATCTTAAGTATAATGGGTTCAATACTAATCCATTTTTTATCAATTTTATTCCAAACTTCACACCAAACAATTGGATTCTTATATAACATTTCAAAATTTTCTTCATTATTATTTTTCAAACAATTTTCATTTATCTTTAAATTTGTAAAATCACTTGGTTGTAATGATACAACTAATCTAGCATTTAAATTTACACTTCTTAATAAACAAACAAACCCTTCTAAACTTAAAATTTCATTCCCATATCCTTTCATAATTTTTCTTCTAAATTTTTTCAAATTCATAACTTCATTTTTTTTTTCAACAATATTACTATTATTATTTTTAATTTCATTCCATGATTTCATATAATATTTTTTAAAAGTGTCATCATTTTTATCAAACTTCCAAAATTTTAACCAAATTTCCATACATTTTTTTAATCCATCTAATAATTTTCTCGTTGTTCTTAATGGTAATTCTTTATCGATTTTTGCATGTAATAAATCAAAAATGTTATCAGGTACTAATCTTTGTAAAAAATTTAAAATTTTAGAATCATTTAACCATTCATTTACAATACAAAAATGAATTGAAAAACTTAATAATTGTAATTTATGTATTGTTTTTCTATTTTGCCTTTCTTCTTTTGTACAAACATTACGTAAATTCTTTTTTCTTTTTTCGTTTTTATTTAAGCTAATTTCAATATTTATTGAATCTACATCTTCAAAATCAGAGGAATTATATTCATCACCATCATTATCATCATCATCATCATCATCGTCGTCGGTTTTATTATTATTATTATTATTACTATCACTGTAAACTTCTTCCTCTTCCTCCTTCTCCTTCCCATTTTTTTGAACCTTTTTAGTTCTTTTATTTGACAATTCTAATGTATTCTTTCTTTTTTTATTTTCTTGTTCATTGATTACTTTTCTAGTTAACTCAAAATATTCTTTTGGTAAATAATCATCCATTTATAATATTACTATTATTTTGTATTATATATATATATATTTATATATATTAGATTTAATGTTATATATAATAATATTATTAAATGCTTTTTATTATATGTATATATTTATTTTTTTCACGTTGCGTTAAATTTATATAAACATGCTAGCTAGTAAAGATAAAAAAATTATATTATCAAACAAGTCAAAAACAACAACATCAATCTCTTAATGAATGGACCTCATTTAATAAATCGATTAAATAATGATCTTTAACGGGTAAAGGAATTTCACTTAATGAATCACATAATAACTTTAAATATTTATAATTTGAACCACTTGGTCCATGATTTTTAGCAATAATTTTTGCTGTTTCATTTATTTCTTCAACACCAACAAATGCTTCATTATCAGTTGTACCAATATAAACATTTGTATTTAAAATTTTTCTACCACTTTTTTCATCAATTTTTAAATCTTTCAAATCATTAAATAATTCAATTTCTTGTTCTGGTGAACATTCTAAATGAACCTCAACTTTATGTAATGTATAACCATTTTGTTCCCTTACATCCAAATATTCCGTAACAAACTTGACATGTTTTGGCGGTATATAATAAACGACACCTATGCAAACTAAATCATCAGGTCTAAGTAATTGATTATTACCACCATCATCATTATCCTTATTGAACTTATTATAGTTTTTAATGAACTTCTCATCAGAAATAATTTCTTCAAATGGAATCAATGTGACAACACGACCAGGTGATTCAGGCGTACCACGATGATCAATGGAACTTTGCCAAAATCTTCTCATGAATCCATAGATTAGAGATGGAATTCGATGCGTATAATGCGGAGGTGGTTTATAGATTAACGATCCATAACCAAGAATCCATATACCCTTATCACTTGTCATTTGATTCTCAGGGATGCTGAAACAATGATAAAAACAGACAAATTCATTAAATTTGTCAAAGAAATTTTAACTCGTTTTCTTTATTTCTTCAATATTAAAGGTTGAATCAAATACACACTGCGGTGCACGGAAGTCCGTCTTTGTTGCCGCGACAAATTTTTCAATTCGTTCACACATTTTTTTGTTTTTGTATAAAACGACTGAAAAAACAAAACATGACACGGATTTTCTCGTTTTTTCGTTCTTTCACAATTAAAAAACAAGACTACAAGAAGAATGTTTGCTGTAAAGCAATGCTAAATACCTTGTAAATATACATACTTTTTGGTGTTTTTGCGTTAGTTATGGTGTGGCTCAGTGTGACTACTGAGTTCTATTGGGAACCATAAACAGGATACACCGAGTATTTTCGTTACAAGCGTATTATTCGGATTTATCCACCAAGTATTTTATACTTAGGTAGCATTACTAAATTACTGAGCGGGATGATTTGCTTTGGATTTGACTTTTGTTGTTATGGTATTACCAAAGTATTTTTATTTTATTCCTTTTTTGCTTATATTTTACCACAATGTTGGATACCTCCCTTTTTTTTGCTAGCCGGGTTTTTAATCAAAATTTTTTAACATGATTTTTATTGTACGTCAGTTATATTTCTTAAGAGCTTTTAGGAAATTGTTATGGTCATTCATGTTTACAAGTACTACTTTAGCCCTGACAATGTGCTGTGAGTTGCGATACATTAGGCGACACTAAAAAAAAACAAACAAACAGAAAATAAAATAATTTTATTCTTAATTTTTTTTTTAATTGCAAATTATTATTCTGTTAATTACTTCAACTTTTTATATGGTCGCGCATTCGATTGCGACCTTTGTTTTAATTACTAGGATGTGATAAGGCCTTTTTTTTATTTCAAGCCAAAATATAATATTGACAAATTTGTTTTGCTACGGCAAGCTAAAAAGATTACTATCTTTTAAAACTTAAATTTTAATTACTGCGAGTGTAATACCTGCTAAATGCTGCAATGTAATTGAAGCTGTAAGTTCTGGCACTAATCATAAAAGTAAAATTATGAAGGTTAATCATAAGGTTATGAACCCTTAATAATTCTAGCTTTCATGATAAATTAAATAAACAATTACTTTTAAATACAATTATTATCTATCAGTATTTAGACTTTGTTACCCTGAGACAAATATTTTCAAAATTTTTCTCTGTTTTTTTTTTCTTTTTTTTCTAAATATTGAATAATGGTGAAAACATTCGACAGAAAAAGTAGATAAATTCAAGTAAACAGTAATTTTATTACAATAACAAAAGTAACAAAAGTTTTTTAAAGGACTTATCTTCTTGATAAACACTTGTTATCATGAGCATTAAAGATAATATATCGGAACAAATTCTGGAAAATCCAGAATTATATGGGTTAAGAAGATCGCATCGTTCCACTGTACACCAAACTCAAAATTATAATTATGATGATGATGATGATGATGGTGATGATGACGACGATAGCATAAGGAAACCTACCAGAAGACGTAAATCAAAAAAATTTGACAGTGAAGATGATGAAAAAGATGCGGACAATGGTGACGACGACGACGATGATGATGAAATGGATTTTATTAACGATGATGAAGATGAAGAAGATGAGGATGATTTTAATGATGAAGATTTTGATGATGATGACAATGTATCCAAAGGTAAGAAAAGTCAAAGAATAAAAAAAAGTAAGAAAAAATTGATAAAACCTAAGAAAGAAAAAGAAGCTAAATTACCAACAAGATTTTCTTCACGTAATAATAAAGCCGTTAATTATAATATTGATTATTCTGATGATGATTTATTAGAATCCGATAATTATAATGAAAATAGTGAATTTGACGATGATGATGAATTTGCCGATGAATATGAAAATTCAATGACTCCTTCAATCACTGAAGATAACCATAATATTGATCTCATTGTAAATCATAGATTTAAAGATGATTTAGATGAATCTTTGAAAAAACTTATTCCAGATATGAATCAATGTAAAGAAAATTTTGAATTTCTAATCAAATGGTCTGACCAATCTCATTTACATAATACTTGGGAAACATATGAATCTTTAGGACAAATTCGTGGTTTAAAAAAATTAGATAATTATTGCAAACAGTTCATCATTCAAGACCTACAGTTAAGATTAGATCCATATATGACACGTGAAGATTTAGAAGTTATGGATATGGAACGTGAAAGAAGATTAGATGAATTTCAAGAATTCACAAAACCTGAAAGAGTCATTGATAGCCAACGTATAACACTAAATGACGGTACATCTCAATTACAATATTTAGTGAAATGGTGCCGTCTTAATTATGATGAAGCTACTTGGGAATCTGCCACAGATATTGTTAAACTAGCTCCACAAGAAGTTGTTCAATTTCAAAATAGGTCAAATTCAAAAATTTTACCACAGTATTCGAGTAATTATAAAGCAGAAAGGCCAAGATTTGAAAAATTAAATAGTCAACCACCTTATATTAAAGGTGGTGAATTAAGAGATTTTCAATTGACGGGTATTAATTGGATGGCTTTTCTTTGGTCAAAAAATGATAATGGTATCTTAGCAGACGAAATGGGTTTAGGTAAAACTGTACAAACGGTGGCTTTTATAAGTTGGTTGATTTATGCACGTAGGCAAAATGGTCCACATTTAGTTGTTGTGCCATTATCAACAATGCCAGCTTGGCAAGATACATTTGTTAAATGGGCTCCTGATTTAAATTGTATTTGTTATATGGGTAATCAAAAATCAAGAGATGCAATCAGAGAGAATGAATTTTATACTAATCCACAAGCAAAAGGCAAGAAAAACATTAAATTCAACGTTCTTATGACAACGTATGAATATATTTTAAAAGATAGAGCCGAATTAGGTAATATTAAGTGGCAATTTTTAGCAGTAGATGAAGCCCATAGATTGAAAAACGCTGAATCATCATTATATGAGTCGTTAAATAGTTTTAAAGTTTACAACCGTCTATTGATTACAGGTACGCCATTACAAAATAATATTAAAGAATTAGCTGCGCTAGTCAATTTCTTAATGCCGGGGAGATTTACTATTGATCAAGAAATTGATTTTGAAAATCAAGGTAATGAACAAGAAGAGTATATCAGAGATTTACAAAGTAGAATTAAACCATTTATTTTGCGTAGACTAAAGAAAGATGTCGAAAAATCACTGCCATCAAAAACCGAACGTATTTTACGTGTTGAATTATCTGATGTCCAGACGGATTACTATAAAAATATTTTAACAAAAAACTATAGGGCTTTAACTGCTGGTAGCAAAGGTGGTAGTTTTTCTTTATTGAATATTATGAGTGAATTGAAGAAAGCATCCAATCATCCATATTTGTTTGACAATGCGGAAGATCGCGTATTACAAAAATTCGGCGATGGTAATATGTCTCGTGAAAACATATTAAGAGGTTTAATTATGTCATCTGGTAAGATGGTATTATTAGATCAATTATTAACAAGATTGAAAAAAGATGGCCATAGAGTTTTGATTTTTTCTCAAATGGTTAGAATGTTAGATATAATGGGTGATTATTTAGCTATTAAGGGTATTAATTTTCAAAGGTTAGATGGTACTATCCCATCTGCGCAAAGAAGAATCTCTATCGATCATTTTAATGCACCAGATTCCAAAGATGATGTGTTTTTACTTTCTACTAGAGCAGGTGGTTTAGGTATTAATTTGATGACAGCAGATACAGTTATTATTTTTGATTCAGATTGGAACCCACAAGCCGATCTTCAAGCTATGGCAAGAGCACATCGTATTGGTCAAAAGAATCATGTGATGGTTTATAGATTGGTTTCTAAAGATACTGTTGAAGAAGAAGTTTTAGAAAGAGCTCGTAAAAAGATGATTTTAGAATACGCTATTATATCGTTGGGTGTTACTGATGGTACAAAGTATAAGAAAAAAAATGATCCAAGTGCTGGTGAATTATCTGAAATTTTAAAGTTTGGTGCTGGTAATATGTTTAAAGCAAACGATAATCAAAAGAAGTTAGAAGATTTGAACTTAGATGATGTTTTAAACCACGCAGAAGATCATGTAACCACTCCAGAATTAGGTGAGTCGCATCTTGGTGGTGAAGAATTTTTAAAGCAATTTGAAGTCACGGATTATAAAGCAGACGTTGATTGGGATGATATTATTCCAGAAGAAGATTTAAAGAAATTCCAAGATGAAGAGCAAAGAAGAAAAGACGAAGAATATGTCAAGGAGCAACTTGAAATGATGAATAGAAGAGATCATGCTTTAAAAAGAATTAAAAACAGTGTTACCGGTGATGGTACACCACAAGATTCTGATGATGAAAGTACTATAAGGTCTAGAAGAAGAGCAAGAGCTAATGACTTAAATTCTATTGGCGAGACTGAAATTCGTGCCTTATATAAGTCTGTTCTTAAATACGGTGACTTGACTGACATGTTTGAAACTTTAATTGCTGATGGTACTTTGCCAGTTAAATCCATTGATAAATATGAAGAAATTTATCAAGAGTTAATGACTGTTGCTAAAGAAACACAATCTAGTGAAGAATCTAAGAGAAATGAGATCATAGAAAAAATGGAAATAGAAGCAGATGAATATAAGAAAAAATTGAAGGCCGGAATCATAAAACAAGATGAACAAGAAAAAATGAATCCTTTATACAAATTATCCATTAAGAAGAAAGAAAAAAAAGCGGTTCTATTCACTTTTATGGGTGTCAAATCTTTGAATGCAGAAAGTTTGGTTAATAGAGCTGAAGATTTAAAATTTCTAAAGTCATATATTAGTACGAATTTCAAGTCAGATCCATTGAGTTTCAAAATTGAAAACAAGCAAATAAAACCTGTTCAAAATTGGAGCTGTAATTGGAATAAAGAAGAAGATGAGAAATTGTTAGTGGGTGTTTTTAAATACGGCTACGGTTCATGGGTACAAATCAGAGATGATCCGTTTTTAGGATTAACTGATAAGATATTTTTAAACGATCCTCAACCAAATCATGTCAAGAATGAAACAAATGGTGGCAATAAAATAGGAGAAAAGATGGTGAAAAGAGGTAAAGGTATAACAGGCTCTTCTAAAAAAGTACCTGCCGCAATTCACTTGGGTAGAAGAATTGATTACCTTTTATTGGCTATGAGGGGTGAAAGCAAAGAAAGCACTCCATCTTTTAATGGGGGTTCCAATGCCAGTAAAAATGGAAGCGTCGAATCTTCCGTAGCAGAAAAAGCACAGAATGTCATGAAAAAGAAGAGACAACGTCAATCAGCCCCACACAAAACTAATGGGTCATCTTCTGCAAAGGCTGAAGTATCTGGTAACAACATACCGCCAAAACGTATGAAACCGTTACCGAAGGGCCCACTACCGAAGGGCCCACTACCGAAAGGCCCACTACCGAAAGGCCCCATTCCAAAGGGCCCAGCTGCAAAAGTTGTAATTCCTGAAGGTCCAACGGCAAAGTTAGCTAGTAATGAAGAGCATGAAAAAGAATATGATAGCATGGATGAGGATGAATGTAGATACTCGATGGGAGCCGTTCGTGTGTCTTTGAAGAGACTAAGGCGTGGTGGTAAGGGTCTTGATCGTAAAGAATGGGCTGGTATATTAAAGACAGAGCTTACAAATATTGGCGATC
Organism: Jamesozyma hellenica; assembly: GCA_030571615.1. Taxonomy (NCBI): domain Eukaryota; kingdom Fungi; phylum Ascomycota; class Saccharomycetes; order Saccharomycetales; family Saccharomycetaceae; genus Jamesozyma; species Jamesozyma hellenica. The sequence continues at coordinate 20,600 of JAJLYD010000253.1, read as the reverse complement.
ATATTGAAAGAGAAAAATCCAGGTCCAAGAAAGCTAACGCTACAACGTTCCGTAAGCATTTGTGGTCGTATGCTTCCAATTTCTGGCCTGCGAACGTCAAGAGTACAAAATTAATGGCCATGTATGATAAGATAAGAATGGCAAAAGATGAATCTAAGTAATGTATTGTCTTTTCACACATCTGTACAATAAGTAAATAGTTGATGAAGAAATGTTATTTTCAGCTTAAATTGATTGCCTTTTCGGTAGCCAAAACTGCATTCGTATTTAATGACACAACTTGTTTTTTCCTGCTTTTTTTTTTCATTTCTATTTTCTTCTATTTCTTTTTTTTTTGCTGCGTTTTTTTTTTCACCAAAAATTTTCATGTGTTACTGCATCTCCAGAAATGGTCGACAAAATTTTCCGTCTCTTGCGCTTTGAAGTTTGTGTTTCTTGGTCGTCTTTTCCGTAATTTTCTTATTCCTTTCACTTTCCAGCCACAATTACTTGGTATCTACCGTTCTATAACCTTTGTTTTGTCATGTATTTTTATAGATATTATGTTCTTGCTTCTTTTATAATGCTCTTACAGAAAGCCTTTTAATACTTATCTTTTTTTCTTAATAATGTGAGCTTCATAATACCTTCAAAGTTTATTTTTTAGGCCATTCATTATATTAAAGCAATAAGATCATCCATAATCTGGCTTTCATATATAAATTACTCCCAAAAAAAAAAATAAAAAAAAAAAATAAAAAAATTTTTAAAAAAAAAAATAAAAATTCATAAATAATGTCTGATATCACTGAAAAGACCGCAGAACAATTGGAACAATTAACCATCAATGACGATCAACAAACTGTTCCAACTTCTATTAGTTCAGAAGAAAAAGCTGACGATACCTCTTCCACCTCTTTATATGTTGGTGAATTAGACCCATCTGTCACTGAAGCTTTATTATATGACATTTTTTCACCAATCGGCTCTGTCACTTCCATCCGTGTTTGTCGTGATGCTATCACTAAGACTTCTTTAGGTTACGCTTACGTTAACTTTAACGATCACGATTCTGGTAAGATTGCCATTGAAAAATTAAACTACACTCCAGTCAAGGGTAAGTTATGTCGTATTATGTGGTCTCAACGTGATCCAGCTTTGAGAAAGAAGGGTAACGGAAACATCTTTATCAAAAACTTAAATGAAGATATTGATAACAAAGCCTTATACGACACTTTCTCTGTTTTTGGTGATATTTTATCTTCAAAGATTGCCACTGATGAAAATGGTAAGTCTAAAGGTTTTGGTTTTGTTCATTTCGAAGAAGAATCTGCCGCTAAAGAAGCTATCGATGCTCTTAACGGTATGTTATTAAATGGTCAAGAAATTTATGTTGCCCCACACTTATCTAGAAAAGAACGTGATTCTCAATTAGAAGAAAGCAGAGCTAACTTCACCAACATCTATGTCAAGAACATTGACTTAGAAACCACCGATGAAGAATTTGAACAATTATTCGAAAAGTTCGGTAAGACTACTTCTATTGCTTTAGAAAAGACTCCAGAAGGCAAATTAAAGGGTTTTGGTTTCGTTAACTTCGAAAACCATGAAGATGCTGCTAAGGCCGTCGACGAATTAAATGGCTTTGAATTTAAGGGTCAAGCTTTATTTGTTTCTCGTGCTCAAAAGAAATTTGAACGTGTTCAAACTTTAAAGAAACAATATGAAGCTACCAGATTAGAAAAGATGGCCAAATACCAAGGTGTCAACTTATTCATCAAGAACTTAGATGATTCCATTGATGATGAAAAATTGAGAGAAGAATTTGCTCCATTTGGTACCATTACTTCCGCTAAGGTTATGACTACCGAAAATGGTAAATCTAAAGGTTTTGGTTTTGTTTGTTTCTCTTCTCCAGAAGAAGCCACTAAGGCTATCACTGAAAAGAACCAACAAATCGTTGCTGGTAAACCATTATATGTCGCCATTGCTCAAAGAAAAGATGTTAGACGTAATCAATTAGCTCAACAAATTCAAGCTAGAAACCAAATGAGATATCAACAAGCTACTGCTGCCGCTGCTGCCGTTGCCGCTGGTATCCCAGGTCAATTCATGCCACCAATGTTTTATGGTGTTATGCCACCAAGAGGTGTTCCATTTAATGGTCCAAACCCACAACAAATGAATGGTGTTCCACCACAACAATACAGAAACGGTCCAATGTACGGTATGCCACCACAAGGTGCCCCACAAGGTGGTTTCCCAAGAAATGGTCCAAATGCTAACCAATTTTATCAACAAAAGCAAAGACAAGCTTTAGGTGAACAATTATACAAGAAAATTGCTGCCAAGACTTCTGATGAAGAAGCTTCCGGTAAGATTACTGGTATGATTTTAGATTTACCACCACAAGAAGTTGTTTCTTTATTAGAAAACGATGAATTATTCGAACAACACTTTTCTGAAGCCTCTGCTGCCTATGAATCCTTCAAGAAGGAACAACAACAACCAGAAGCTGCTCCAGATGCTACCCCATCCGCTTAGGCCGAGTTGATTAATCTTTTTTTTTTATTGTTGCTGTCTTTTTAAATTATCACACTTTGTTTTTATTTTTATTTTCAGTTTTTAAAAATTAACATTGTGTATTAATTGACGCAAGTCCTTTAAATTTTTTTTACCATCACCCATTTTACATTAACCTTTCTACTTTTTTTTTTCTCAACTTTTATTATAAAAAGTTTTTTTTATAATAAAATCCCAATTTGTATTGTATAAATTTAGTCTCAATCAAAAAATTTTTAATCATAAATATCATCTTCTTTCTCTTTTTTACAATATATAAAATATAATAAATATACTTTGTTGGCCTTCAAACATGTTAAAAACGTTGCCAACATCACGCGCAACGACGCAAAGCTATGCAAACTCCGTTGCACCTCAAAGCGAATTTATCAGCAACAAATTTTTGCCTCAGCAAACCAGTTTGCTTTTGTTCACACACCGACCGCGATGTGTATCGGTGTGACGTGGGCAAGAAGGTATGATTTGTACCAACCGCGAACCAATTTATCTTCAATTATTGTTGAAAACATATCCATTAAATTGTTATTGCACCTCCTAAGTTTGACTTATTACTCATTATAAAACCAGATACCAACAAATTAAGCAATATATTTTTAAAAAAAAAAAAATTGTGATATCGTAAGGTTGCTGGTGATACCATTTTTAGCAATCCTCTGTTTTTTTTATTTGTTTTCTCAACCTCTAAAATATTGCAGTCTAATTTTGCTATAACGAGAATAAGGAAATTGTTGCGAGATATTTGTTGATTTTTTTTTTTTTGATATAGTCATCTTATGTCGAAATCTAATAATACGAGCACCAATCCCTTTGAAGGAGATGGTTTTGATGATGAATTTAATTTTGAAGATCCATTTAATGAAGAAATTGATATTGATAATAACAATAACAGTTCTTCTACAAATAATAATAAGAGTTCCTTCTCACATACTCCAAAGATACACTTTGAAGAAAATGAAAATACATCAATTTCTCTCGACGACGAAAGCGATGCTCATTCGTTTCAACCTACTCCATTGGTTGGTCAGAATAAAAACGGTACATTTGACAATATAGAATTAGAAAACGATCAGATTTTGTCTAATGGTGATCATTCAACTAAAAGATTACGTATGGGTACTCAAAGAAATACAAGAGGTAAACCAACGGTTGGTAGAGCAAAAACATTGAAATGGGCAAAAAAAAATTTTATTGATCCATTTGAAGATTTAGTGAAAGAAGGCGATGGATTTGATGAAGAAGGTTTAAAAAATCGTGCAAATGAATTAAGAACTATTTATTATAATATGTCTTTGCCAAATGAAATGTTAGACGAAGAAGGTAAACCTATCGTTACTTATTCACGTAATAAGATTAGAACAACAAAATATACACCTTTAACTTTTTTACCGAAAAATATTCTTTTCCAATTTCACAATTTTGCTAATGTTTATTTCTTAGTTTTGATTATTTTAGGTGCTTTCCAAATTTTTGGTGTTACAAATCCTGGTTTAAGTGCTGTTCCATTAATTGTCATTGTAATTATCACTGCAATTAAAGACGCTATCGAAGATTCTAGACGTACTGTTTTAGATTTGGAAGTTAATAATACAAAAACACATATTTTACGAGGTATTCCAAATGAAAATGTTTCTGTTGATAGCGTTTCTTTATGGAGAAAATTTAAGAAAGCCAATACAAGATTATTACTTAGATTTATTACTTATTGTAAAAGTCATTTCACCGAAGAAGGTAAACGTAAACGTGCAATGCGTAAACGTAATCAACTACGTGCTCAAAGAGCAGCTGCTACAGGTGGTGAAATGCCTAGAAATTCTTTAGATTCAATTGGAAGTTATAGAGTTTCTGCTGATTATGGCCGTCCATCTTTAGATTATGATGGTGCTAATAACATGAATGCAGGTAATAATCCAAGTACATTTTTTGATCGTACTACTCCACCAAGACCAGATTGCAAATTTTCAAAGGATTTTTGGAAAAATATTTGCGTTGGTGATATTGTTCGTATTCATAACAATGATGAAATTCCTGCTGATATTATATTATTGTCAACATCTGATTCTGATGGTGGTTGTTATGTTGAAACAAAAAATTTAGATGGTGAAACAAATTTGAAGGTTCGTCAATCTTTAAAATGTAGTCATTTTATTAGAAATTCTAGAGATATTTCTAGATCTAGATTTTGGGTGGAAAGTGAAGGTCCTCATCCTAACTTATACTCTTATCAGGGTAACTTAAAATATGTAGATCCTAAGGATGGTGATTTGAAAAATGAACCTGTTACAGTTAACAATATGTTACTTCGTGGTTGTACTTTAAGAAATACAAAATGGGCTATGGGTATTGTTATGTTTACTGGTGATGATACAAAGATTATGTTAAATGCTGGTAAGACACCAACCAAAAAATCTAGAATTTCTAGAGAATTAAACTTTTCTGTTTTAATTAATTTCTTATTGCTATTTATCTTGTGTTTTATCTCAGGTTTAGCAAATGGTATTTATTACGATAAAAAACCAAGGTCTAGAGAATATTTTGAATTTGGGACAATCGCCGGAAGTGCAGGGACGAATGGATTTGTTTCTTTCTGGGTAGCTGTTATTCTATACCAATCACTGGTTCCTATTTCTCTATATATTTCTGTGGAAATTATAAAGACCGCACAAGCTGCATTTATTTATGGTGATGTTTTACTTTACAATGCTAAATTAGATTATCCATGTACTCCAAAATCTTGGAATATTTCAGATGATTTAGGGCAAATTGAATATATCTTTTCTGATAAGACAGGTACTTTGACACAAAACGTTATGGAATTTAAAAAATGTACAATTAATGGTGTTTCTTATGGACGAGCATATACTGAAGCGCTTGCCGGGTTAAGAAAAAGACAAGGTATTGATGTAGAAGAAGAAGGTCGTAAAGAGAAAGAAGGAATTTCTAGAGATAGGGAAGTAATGATTGATGGTTTAAATAGAATTTCCAATAATTCACAATTTTATCCTGATGAAATTACTTTTATTTCCAAAGAATTTGTGGAAGATTTACAAGGTCAAAGTGGTGATATACAACAAAAGTGTTGTGAACACTTCATGTTAGCTTTAGCTTTATGTCATTCTGTTTTAACCGAGCCAAGTAAAAATGATCCAAGTAAGTTAGAACTAAAGGCACAATCTCCTGATGAAGCTGCTTTAGTTGGTACTGCTAGAGATATGGGTTTTAGTTTTGTTGACAAAACTAAACATGGTTTAATTATTGAAATTCAAGGTGTTCAAAAAGAATTTGAAATTCTTAACATTTTAGAGTTTAATTCTACTAGAAAGAGAATGAGTTGTATTGTTAAAATTCCAGGTTTAAATCCTGGTGATGAACCAAAGGCTTTGTTAATTTGTAAAGGTGCTGATTCTATTATTTATTCTAGATTAAGTGCCAAAAAGGGTGCTAATGATGATGCATTACTAGAAAGAACTGCTTTACACTTAGAACAATACGCAACTGAAGGTTTAAGAACTCTTTGTATTGCCCAAAAGGAAATTTCTTGGTCAGATTATGAAAATTGGAATAAAAAATATAATATTGCAGCTTCTGCATTGATTGACAGAGATGCTCAATTAGATCAAGTTGCTGATGAAATTGAACGCGATTTGGTTTTACTTGGTGGTACTGCTATTGAAGATCGTTTACAAGATGGTGTTCCAGATTCAATTGCTTTATTGGCTGAAGCTGGTATTAAGTTATGGGTTCTTACTGGTGATAAAGTGGAAACTGCTATTAACATTGGGTTTTCCTGTAATCTATTAAATAATGAAATGGAATTATTAGTAATTAAAACTGGTGGTGAAGATGTCAAAGAATTTGGTACTGAACCAACAGAAGTTGTTGAAAATTTGATTGGAAAATATTTACATGAAAAATTTGGTTTAAGTGGTACTGAATTAGAGTTAGCTAATGCGAAGAATGATCACGATCAACCAAAAGGTAATTACGCTGTTGTCATTGATGGGGATGCGCTAAAGATATCCTTAAATGATGAAATAATGAGAAGAAAATTCTTATTATTATGTAAAAATTGTAAAGCAGTTTTATGCTGTAGGGTTTCTCCAGCTCAAAAAGCTGCTGTTGTTAAATTGGTGAAAAATTCTTTGGATGTTATGACTTTAGCCATTGGTGATGGTTCTAATGATGTTGCTATGATTCAATCTGCAGATGTTGGTGTTGGTATTGCCGGTGAAGAAGGTCGTCAAGCTGTTATGTGTTCCGATTATGCAATTGGGCAATTTAGATATTTAACAAGATTAGTATTGGTTCATGGTAGATGGTCATACAAGAGACTTGCTGAAATGATTCCAGCATTTTTTTACAAGAATGTCATCTTTACGTTAGCTTTATTCTGGTACGGTATTTACAATAATTTTGATGGCTCTTACTTATTTGAATACACATATTTGATGTTCTATAATTTGGCTTTTACATCATTGCCAGTTATATTTTTGGGTATTTTAGATCAAGATGTCAGTGATACAATTTCTTTAGTTGTTCCTCAACTATATCGAGTTGGTATTTTAAGATTAGAATGGAATCAAACCAAGTTTTTATGGTACATGTTAGATGGGTTATATCAATCTTGTATTAGTTTTTTTTTCCCATATTGTGTTTATAAGAAGACTATGGTTGTTTCAGATAATGGGTTAGGTTTGGATCATCGTTATTATGTAGGTGTTATGGTTGCTACTATTGCGGTTATTTCGTGTAACTTATATGTGCTCCTCCATCAATATAGATGGGATTGGTTCAGTTCATTGTTTATTGCTTTGTCATGCATAAGTTTATTTTTCTGGACAGGTGTTTGGTCAAGTTCTTTAACTAGTAAAGAATTTTTCAAATCTGCATCTCGTATATATGGTGCTCCATCGTTTTGGGCGGTTCTTTTTGTTGGTGTTATGTTTTGTTTATTACCAAGGTTCACTTTTGATTGCTATAATAAATTCTTTTATCCAAAAGATGTTGAAATTATTAGAGAAATGTGGGCTCGTGGTGACTTTAGCTTGTATCCTGAAGGTTATGATCCGACTGATCCAAAGAGACCAAAGATTGCCAAGCTTCGCGGTAAACAAGGATCAGGTCCCATTTCTGAAGGTATTACATTGAATAATGTTTTTGGCGATTCACGTGAAAGTGTTGCTACTGAAGAAATACCAATGAGTTTTATGAACAATGAAGAAGGAGAGCCAACTGGGTTGAGAATTACTGATTTAAATAAAGATAAGCGTGTTTCTAGACAATGGAAAGACTCTCCAAGGGAGACTCAAGATTTATTATTTTCACCAACGGCCAATCAAGAAGCTCAAATGGAGCAAAACTTCAGAACATCTTTGAATAAGACAAGAGAGGAAATGTTAAAAAACAATCAATTGGATAACAGATATTCTGTGGATAGAGTTAGGGCATCATTGGATTTACCAGGATTAACTAATGCCGCGTCATTAATTGAAGGTAGGAAGAGTTTTAATGCTAAACGTTGATTATGACTTTTTATAACGAAGTGTACTATATAAAAATAATTTATTTATAAATATGTATGATAAAACCAATCAAATTCAAAATAAATAAATAAATAAATAAATAAATACATTTAAATAAATTAGCTTGTTCAAATATATGCAAGTAACATTATTATTGCGATATATAAATGCGAACACGAAAAATGACAGCGACGACACAAAAGGAAAACCCGGAAAAAGGCATGCCACGTTAAATATTGGCGTCAAAAAGTCCGTGGAGATCTATCTATAAATAGATACATAACGCTAAAGCAACGCATAAAATAAAGAAAAAAAAGTATTTCATGAAGTTACCAGTGTTTGCCAATCTTGCTTGGTAGATGATCGAGTAGGACAACAGGCCTGTTGCCAGCCAACTTTCTTTCTCGGGGCGACTTTTCAGCTGCTGCACGGGCAGCGTATCCCGTCCGAGTGGTGCGGTTTCCAGACGGAGCAGCCCAAAACCCAGACCGAGCAAGTTGTGCTTAGCGGTGCTCGGCAAGAATTTCCATGGGAATCTCTGCCCAAGTAGAATTTTTCAAATCAGATCAAAGACGTTGTAAATCCAGTGCGTTGTCGTTGCCGAAAATTTCTGGACCAGCGGGTGTTGGGCAAAGCAAAATTACTAGGCAGATATAAAGTGAACAAGAGTGATATGATACTGCAAGAAAAGTTTTAAAATTAAAGACAAATTTTGAAAACACAAGAAAAACATCATCTTTTAAAATATTCTTTAAGCTGCCTCTTGGTATGTTTTTAACGATATAATTGAAATTTTTATCTGGTTTCTTTGCATCTTACTAACTCTCAATAAAGAATAAATTTGATCTTAAAATCTAGACGTTGGTTTTTGGATAAAGAAAAGCAATTGCTGGTAGTTGAAAAAAAGGAAAGGTAATAATAATATTAATAATAAAAATAGGTACAATACTCTGTCAATTTAACTACTCTGTTCTTATGAAATATATCATCTGATATCAACAAGAACAATAATTCGATATATCGTAATATCTAGATCTATAACCTTTTCTCTAAAATTTGATCGTTTCCCTTTTTTTTTTCTCACTTTATTTTATTAATAATATCATAATTCCTATAGAAATAATAATAAAAAAATAGAGATCGAATTTATAATTTATTTTATCTTGTCATAAAATTTTTCATTCCCATACATTCGTTTTTTAAAAAATAATATTAACAATAAAAATAAAAAAAAAAAAATTACAACAATAATACAGTATTTTTAATATATTTATTTGGTCTCAATAAGATGACAAAAATTAATGCTAGTTTTAAATCACATCGTAGAAATAGAAGTACCAGCAGCCACAATATCGCTGCATCAAATTCAAAATTAAATCCTACCACTGCATCTATGGATACAAAGAGTCCCGGAAAGGAATCATTAAATAAGTGGAAGATACCACATTATTATAAAAGAACATTTAATCCCAATAATGGTACAAATATAGAACATAATCCTCATGCAGATTTAATAAACAAAAATGTTTTAAATATTGGAAATAATACAAATTTAGGTTCTCGTAATACATCTGGTTCAAATAATTCAGCTTCAAGCCCTAAGAAAATGATTCTTGACAATGTTAAAGGTAAATCAACAAGATCAAGGAAAAATAAAAATGAAATGGTCTTTGTAAATTATACAGTACAATCTGATCTAGAAAATAATGATGATGATAATAATGATGATAATGATAATGATAATGATGATGATGATGATGATGATGATGATCGTAGTATTAATTCCAGTAAAAATCAAAATAATAATCATATAATTAGTATATCTGATAAGAAATCTAATGATAAAATTAAGTCAGATAAAAATACAATCCTACCAGATAATACTCCAACCGTTAAGCAAAAATCTGCAAAGAGTCGGATGCTAAAAATGTTTGGCTCTTCTAAAGATCATCACTCTAATCGTCACATAAATTTAAATTCATTAAATAATGACAAACCAATTTTAAAACCAGATTCAAATAATCATGAAATGATACCTGAATTAAATCAAACAAATTCAAATAAATCAAAAAAATCATACGCTTCTTTTTTAAAATATCGTAAATTATATGGTAATCAATATTCATCACCTTCATCAAATAAATCTAACAATACTACCGCCATAAACAATAATTATAGCAATGATTCAAGTAATGAATACGTTCCAATATCAAAAACCAACGAGTCTTTAATTAAACCTAACTTTTTAAAAAATAAAAAAATAAGTTACTCAAATTTTTCAAACACAGTAAATGATTCACTCGAACTTAATGGAAAAATTTCTAATATACCTTTACTTAATACAAATATTAATAGATCGTTTAATAATAATAATAATAATAGTAATGAATTTCCAATAGATTTTAATTCAGCTAATGATATATTTATTGAAAGTGCTTTGAAAAAAAATAGTGGCAACAAAAATATGTTTTCATTAAATGTTGCTAAAAGATCAATTGAAAATAAATCTTCATTAAATATAAATACCGATGTTGCTGGGAATCAAGATTATAATAGTATCACGGATATTAATACAGATTTGCTAAAACATGTTAAATTAGAAGAAAATGATGCTTCTGTAGAATTCGGTAAACTTTTTTGCAGAAATAATATAAATAAAAATTGCCCCACGTATTTCATAAAATCTCCAAGTACTTCCAATATTAGCCAACATAGTAATAGCAATTCAAATAATAGTAATTCATTCAAATCTTCAAAGAAAAGAACTACTAGTGTCACATCATTGTCATCTATAGCAAATAGATATTCTCCAATTAGAAATATTTCACCAGCCAGACCAAGATCATCCACTAGAGGCTCTTCAACCTTTCGTTTATCAAGAGATTTGAGTTCATTAAGTAGTGTTCCAGATGGCCCAGAGACAAATTGTCTTGGTAATGATTCCTATTTGGATACTCAATACCTTTATAAGACGATATCCAACAACAATAATATAAACACAAATATCAATAGAATTGGTCATCGAAAAAAACAGGAATCCATTTCTGATCTTTATAGACACCCAATCTCTATTACTAATAATAACAACAATAACAGTTTAATTGCTACAACTCCATCTTCAACATCTTTGGTAACACCTCCATATATTTCAAATAATTATTCTATTCCCACTTCAAATTCTGCTGTATCCACCCCTGGTGTCATTGATTCTCATAATACTTTAAATAAAAGACATATAAGTAATGGTTCTATTAATTATCTACCGGATACTAATACATATATCGATACGAATAATATTAGTTCAATCAGTGGAATTACAAATAATTCTCAAGAAAATAATGAATTCATAAAATTTTCAAATAATAATATAGATATTATGAAAGAAAATAATCAGTCATCAAATATTGCATTAAATGAATTGGGAACTTTTCAAGGGGATAAACAAAAAGGAATTCAAAACATTAAATTTGAACATAATTTAAATTTTTCAATTGGAAATACTCCTATAGAGAATGATATCTTAAATTTTCCAAATTATAAAGAAAGTACAGTAAGTAGTGCAAATGAATCTATGATGGGTAATTCTTTATCAACAACTACTAGTTCAATTCATAATAATAACATTCAATTAACTGATTTACAAAACCAAATCTCTAATAATAATGAACAATCCCAAAAATATGAATTAGTTAATAGTGGATTGGCAATTAAAGATATAAATTTGGATCATTTTAAAACCATGGAAAATAATACAACCAATAATCATGATCAATTTAATAAATCAAGTATTAAAAATTCGAAGTCCATGACAGAAGATCAATTAATTCAACAAATGTACATGGAATTTGATTTTGAAAATCCAAATATACTTTTTCAAAATGAACAAGATATAATGAAATCAGAAAACGGTACTTCTGAAACATTATTATTTGATAACAATGGAAATAATTACAATAATAGTATTAGTAATAGTAATCAACGTAATAATACGAATACAAATTATAGCGTTAATCAAAATCCAGCATTTAATTCTTCTAATGGTAAAAGTTCTTCTTCACCTTCAACAATGGTTCCTATTTCTTTAAATAGTAATTCAAATTTAAATTTTGATGTTAATAATGATTTTGATAATTTGACGTTTTTTTGAAGTTTCATATTATATCCTATTTCTTTTTTTTTTTTTTTTTTAATGAAAAGTTATTTACATATATATATTGTTATTTTAGAATTCATTTTTCTAAAATTGTTTTTGCAAAAAAAAAAAAGAATAAATAAATAAATAAAAAGAGCATATATTTTAATTTTATATAATTACCCCCATTGATTGATTACTTAATTTTTCATGTTTTTCCAAAGTAAAAAACCCCCACAAACAAACATAAATGCAAATCTTTTAAGTCAATACAATAAATTATATAATAGTGTGATATTATTTACTTTGAACCTTAATTTAAATAATTTGGAAGTACTTCTTTAACATAAGATAATAAATCATTTTCGTTAGCACTTGGATTATCAAATTGCCATAAGATTATATCGTTATTTAGTTTACCCATCCATGGACCAGCTTTCATATTTAAAAGAGATAATAATTTTTTGCCATCAAGTAATGGTTTAAAATTATGTGCATCGTTTAATTTTTCATCAATGATATATTGATAAAATTCATTATAATCTTTAGTAATCTTTAAGGTGAAATCATTTGTATTATTAGTAATTAAATAGTGATTGATTAATGAAATAAAATGTGCAATTTCCCAATTACCTTTGAAATTTCTAATAAAGGATCCAATTGTAGATCTTTTAATTGAATTTTTTTCATTAATGAAAAGTTGAACTAATTGATCATAATCATCTATTGAATCAATGGCTTGAGAAATAATTTGAGCGTCATTTTTACTCATCTTTAAACCTTCTCTTACAATACTTTCAGATAAAGATATAGTGTTATTAATTTTTTTTTTTGGTAATGCAATAATTTTTAAATTTTTCATTGGTATTAAGATAGAACCTAAAATTAAATTTTGTTTAAAAATTTTATCATTTTCCAATTTGTTTCTTAGAATTGATAAAGTTTTGATAATATTATCATATTGATTTAAAAATTTTAATAAATGATTATTTAAAACATTTTCATGATAAATAATTTTAATTTTATCTAAAGTTTCTTTTGATAAATTTTTTTTATTAAATTGAATAATGTTAAAATCATTATGCCAATAAAAGATTGCATTTTCTAAATGACAATTTTGAATAATTTTTAATGCTATGATAGGATTTGAACTTAATAAAATTTTTTCCATTTCAACACCAACTCTTTCTCTTGAAATTTTTGAATTGAAAGCTAAATTAATTTCTGGATCACTCATTTCTTTTAAAACTTCATTATCTATTTTAAAATTAAATCTGGAGGCAAATCTAATTAATCTTAATACTCTTAATGGATCATCTAAAAATGTTTGTCTTGGAGGTAATGGAGTTCTTAGGATACCATCTTTTAAATCTTTTAGACCTCTTTCAGTGAAATCTTCAATTTTTTTTTTTGAAATATTATAAAATAAAGCGTTTAAAGTTGCATCTCTTCTTAAAGCGTCTTGAGTTGGAGTACCAAATTTAACAATTGGAATTCTTGATGATTCAGTGTATTCTTCAGAACGTAAATTAACGAAATCAACTTCAACGTCAAATAATTTTGTCGTTGCAGTTTCTAAATGTTTTGATTTTTCAGGATTTTTATCAATACGATGAATTGAATGTGGTTTAATACCATATTTATCATAATGTATATTTAAATAATCGTTTAAATTTGTTGCGAATTGTTCACCTGTCATAATATTAATAGCAATGTCTAAATCGTGTGAGTTTTGGCCCAATAGTTTATCACGAACCCAACCACCTGTGATTCTCAAGATCAATGGTTCTTTGATAGTACCTTTATTTTTCACGTTAAATTGATTAGTGAAATCATTAAGCAAGTTACAAATGTTTTGTTCTGTTGTAGTTAGTGAAATATTCTGAGGTAAGATAGATATGGTGGCCATTGTTGAGCGGAGTGTAGGTTTTAAAATCAATGCCAATGACTTTTGAAGCATTAACAGTGGGGATTACAATGGAATCTGCCCTTCACTTTGGAATTTGAAGTTGCAATGCACGTTACTTGCATGTTTTGACTCTCGATGACACTTGATATCGATCGAATATATATTCCATACTGTCTTTGGCACTCACCAAAAATTTTTCAAAACACAAGCCCTTGTGTACCCTACGTTTTAGCTTACATTTGTGAAACATTGAAAAACGTACCAAACCCTAACCCTAATAAATATGCAACACAAACCCTGACGACCAAACAAGCCATCGTTACCCCGCTTTGCCGCAAAAAAAAAGGAAAAAAAAAAAGGGAGCACCGCGGAACAAGAAAAAAAAAATATAAAAAAAAAACAGGGGTGAAAAGCAAAACGAAAACTCATCGCAAATTTTCAACTCTCCTCAAACATCGGCAGATCACAACAAAGTTTCGTTACTTGTAGCGGTGCGCACGCAAGTGGCAAACAGAACAATAGTGAATAATAAATAGCAAAGTTATACATAGTCAGTCTGCTTCAAAGTGGTAAAAGATCAAGATCAAAAGCTTGCAATACCTCATTTCAACAAGTTATTTGTCTCTGTCTAAGGTTATTATATAAGGTTTGCATTTCCTGTTCAGCCCTGTTTACTGCCTCACTTACTGTTGATTATACTTTCACCACGATATATATAGTAAGGAAAGAAAGAAAATAAAGAGGAAAAAGAATAATCTGTTGCAAATATCCTTATTAGTATTATAATTTTACGGTCACTCAAATACAAATATTAGTTAAGAAAGAGGATTACGATAAAGTAAAGTCTTTTTTCTTTCTTTTTTTTCTTTTTCTTCTTTTTTTTTTTTATTACAGATTTGATAGTTTTGAAAAACGACGCTTATTAATAAACTTGAATTTTAACTTATTTTTAATTTGACTTGGCAGTTTTAAAAATCCTGCTGTAGTGTATCACTATCATTATTTTGTTGTTTTATTTTCCAAAAAGAAAATTAGAAAAATAGTTGTCATTTAAAAAAAAAAAAAAAGTTTTTCTTAAAAACTATATTATTGTTAATACTATCATTAATAATGAACACAAATAATATTGCACCTGATGAAATTGTAGGTGGCGTGCCTGTTTTTAAACCATCTTTTGATCAATTTAAAGATTTTTATAAATTTATGAAGGCAATAAATCATTATGGAATGGAAGCTGGAATAGTTAAAGTCATACCACCAAAAGAATGGTTAGATTTATTAGAAATTCCACCAAAAAGTGAAACTTTACAAAATATTAAAATTCAAAATCCAATTCAACAAAATATTTCTGGTAATAAAGGTTTATTCATGGTTCAAAATATTGAAAAAAATAAAACTTATAATATTATTCAATGGAAAGATTTATCTAATGATTTTAAATTACCTGATAATTCTCATTTTCAAAAATATAATAATAATAATAATAATAATAATAATAAATCTTCAAAAATTAAATTGAAAAATTTTGAAACGGCATTTTCTTCACAAGATTTTGATGATTTTCAAAAAAATTATAACGATAATAATTTAAATCAATTTAATGATAAAGAAAGAATTATTTTTTTAGAAAATTATTATTGGAAAACTTTAAATTTTACAATACCAATGTATGGTGCAGATACTCCAGGTACTTTATTTCCATCAGATTTAAAAATTTGGAACGTCGCTAACTTACCAAATCTTTTAGATTATTTAGATGATAAAATTCCAGGTGTAAATAATTCTTACCTTTATGCTGGTCTTTGGAAATCATCTTTTGCTTGGCATTTAGAAGATAAAGATTTATATTCAATAAATTATATTCATTTCGGTGCACCAAAACAATGGTATTCAATTCCACAATCTGATAATGAATTATTTTATAATTTTATGAAAGATCAATTTCCAGATGATTATAAAAAATGTAAAGAATTTTTAAGACATAAATCTTTTATAGTTTCTCCAAAATTATTAAATGATAACAATATTAAAGTTAATAAAATTGTTCATAATCAAAATGAGTTTATGATTACTTATCCTTATGGTTATCATGCTGGTTTCAACTATGGTTATAATTTAGCCGAATCTGTAAATTTTGCATTAGATGAATGGTTCGAAATTGGTAAAAAATCAAAAAAATGTCTTTGTATCAATGATTCCGTAGATATTAACGTTGATAAATTGAAAAAAAATTGGGATTCAATTAATCACTCAAAAGATAAAAATTTTAATGATTTATTAAATCATAGTTCAAATGAATTACAAAATTGTGAAAATTCCAATTTATCAAAGACTAATAATAATAATAATAATAATAATGGTAAAAATTTAAATAATATTTCAATTTTCCCAAATTTAAATTCTTTACAAAATGTTTCATTAAGATCAACAAGTCCTTCGTTAAATAATTCAACAAATAATTTTAATCATCAACAATCAATAAGTAGAGTTTCATCTCCTTTTTTATCAAGAATGATGGATTTATCAAATATTATTGAACCAACTTTAGATGATACTACATTAAAATTTCAGAAAAAAAAAGTATTATCTCCACCACCTTTACAAATGACTGATCGATCCTTACAGTCATCAGTTAATGGTATAAATACTCCAATAAATTCTTTATTAAATAAATCATTAATGAATAATAATAATAATAATAACAATCATAATAATAAAAACAATAACAATAACAGCAATAATAATTCTAGTAATTCTAATAATAATACACTTACTTTTGGAAATTCTAGTACAAACACAACATCAGTTGGAGGAGCCACTACTATTTCAGGATCAAATAACCAACCAACTTTGGCTCCACTAGCAGTACGATCTTACACTGCACCTTCTTCTGCATTATTTGATTATAACGATGATAATTTATTAGCATTAAGTTTGACTTCTATGGCAAATAGTGGTAATTCATCCCCAAGATTAAGAAAACAATTCTTAAATTCACCAATTGAACATTTTAATAATTTAAATTCAACAGCATCCATAAATCATAACAATAACAACAACAATAATGATAATAATTCAAATAATGGTTCAATTAAATCTTTATATCCAATTATTTCAGATAGTAATGAAAGTAATAATAATAATAACAATAATAATAATAATAATAACCAAATGGCTTATCAGCCAATTCCATTAATAAATACAAATAATAAACTATTATCAAATTTAAATAATAGTAATAACATTAGCATTAGTAGTCCTCTACTACAATCTTACCCATCAAATTTGAATAATTCTTCTTCTTCCACAATACCATTTATTAAAAGACCCAAGTCGTCAAATATTGTAACATTAAATATATCAAGAGAATCTTCAAGAAGTCCAATATCGTTAATGTCAATTGATTCAAATAATCAAAATCAATTACCTTCTTTAGAAAGAGAAAGTAGCAATCTTAAATATTCATCATTAAATCAAATCGAACGTAATGGAGGTTATGATAAAATTAAAATTAATAATAATAATAATAATAATAGTAGTATTATTAGTAACAATAATAATATTATTGGTAGAAGTAATAATAACAATAACAATATACTAGATAGTAGTATAAACACGCTACCAATAACTAAAAAATTGAAATTACAAAAACGTGTATTGTCATCTCCAACTTCAACTTTAGCAACAAATGAACCTATAACAACAAGTTCGTTACTTTCTGATATGAATTCAACCACTTTAGATTCTTCTACTGTTGGATCAATAACTGAAAATAATGAACAACAACAACCTTCAAAAAAAATAAAATTACAAGGCACATCGGTGATTCATCCACCGCAAAGTAAATTTACTGAAGAGGAAGTTTTTGTTTCTCAATACGGTAAAGTTTACATTTGTCAGGAATGTAAGAGACAATTTTCATCTGGTCATCATTTAACACGTCACAAGAAATCAGTTCATTCAGGTGAAAAACCTTATTCGTGTCCAAAATGTGGTAAGAGATTTAAAAGACGTGATCATGTATTACAACATTTAAATAAAAAAATTCCTTGTGTACCAAATGAAGCTTCAAGTAATAATGATTCAACGACATCAAATCAAGCTAACATTGCTGAAGTATTCAAATAAAATTAAGATCATTTGATAGATTTTAAATATTTATAATTTTGATATATTCTTTTGTAAGTACGTAATTAATGTTTTTTTTAAAAAGGAAAAAAAAATAATGATTAAATAATTTTATAAATATACTTTATAATTTTCATAGTGATTTAAAGTATTAAAATACTTTATATAAATAGATTAACATAATAATAGCATTTTAATAAATAAAAAATTTAGAATTTAGAATTGCGAAATGCATTAATATAAGAAAAAACTGAATTCTTTAGCAAGTAAGACAGTACACGTAACATCATATATATTCCTAATCCTAATTGAAAGAATTAAAGCTTGAAATAAATGCAATTATATACACAGGTATATAAATATATGGGCTATAAATATCAGTCGGTAAGTAATTGTGCTGTTATGTAATAAATAAAAACCTAAGCAATTAAAACTACTAAAGCAAAAATATCATATCTATGATTTGGTGGATTTGTTGATTTAATGAAACTAGAGTGTATGGATCTTATTACATTATATAAAATATTGTATAGTAAGCTTTATACTCAAAGCAGTCTAAGATAACTAACTATTCATATTGTTGTTGTTTAGTAGCGGATAAATCCAAATATATTAATATCTTTATACGTCAATTTATATATTTTTTCTTTTGTACATATGAAATATAAAGTAATTAAATTAATAGAATTAAGAAATTTATAAAATTATTATAAAAAGTAGCAATAATAGAATAATTAAAAAAAAGAGTATGTTCCCGCTATTTAAACTTTTCAAATATAGAAAAATAATTGGAAATGTGTTATAACGGGCTCATGGAATATAACTGTTTAGGTCGAATATTACCATGAGTTTCATTACTACCACTGGAATCGCACCGCCAATTTATCAAAATTGTCGTTATGGCGGTTGATCCTAACAAATTCTGATAGTAACAAATGGGAAGCGCAAGTTATAATATAATGAAATGTTGTATTACCCAAAAAATCGCAACAAAAAATAATATTTATTGTTGTTTTTTATGAAGTAAATATAAAGGAATTCTACAAATTATACCCAAGATATTTATACAATAACTTGGTATTTCTGCTTTTGTCTGTATGGGTGTATTCAAAAGCATCATATGACAAGTAAAGAAATCGCCACAGTTTGATATTTGATAACATTTACATCACTAGGGTATTACTTGTTAAATTGTTTAAAATGACCAACAAGTCCTTAAATTAATTATTCATCCATTTTTAAGTAATTTTGCATTTTTAAAGAACTTAATGTATAATAAAAGATGTTGTAAACCAAAAAAATAGAAAAATATAAATAAACTTTGACAAAAAAAGAAACCCCAAGACACGCGTGAAAAGCAAAAAATTAATCTAGTTTTATTAAGGATAAAGTTTGGAACTCAATGATATAACATTAATGGTCATACATAGGTCAAAAATTAAAAAGTTACACAGTTTGAAAAAATGTTTACACAATTTTGGTACAATTAGTAAAATTGAAGAAGAAGGCCGATGAGTAAATAAATCAATTAGTCATAAATAATAATAAAAAATCCAAGTTGAATTAATACAGTTAACAAATAAAATAGGTTAGTTGTAGAATTCTGAAAAGTATAAAAAACAGGTTATTATATCAATATCCTGGATATAACTTGAAGAATTCCTTTATAAATATTTTATATAATTTTGTATTTTAGTTAACAATAAAAAACAACAATTAATTAGTTTTTGATCCGATCTTCTAAATAATATAATCTTTTGTTATATTATTATTATTATTTTGCGTTTCTTATCTGTTATCATTTTGCGTTATGTATACAATCTATTAGTATTACTAGTGTGATATAGTAGACGTAATATCACTTATATATTTCTAACCCTAATTGACAAAGTTAGGGTTGGGATATGGATGCGATTAAATACATTTGTATATAAGAATGGCTCACGCGAGCCAGTCCATAACTTATATACTTGTTACATAATAAAAGAACTAAGCTATTTAATAACTACATCAGGACTATCATATTCAAGATTAGATCGGGTTGTACATTAGATAAATTAGAGTAAGTTAAGAGATATCACTATATTACAACTAGATATTGTACACTAAGTTGTACACAGAAAGCAGAATTTAAACAGATGGGAAGCGCAGAATAATAATATAATAAAAGATTATATTATTCAGAAGATCGGATCGAAAACTAATTGATTGTTGTTTTTTTATATTTAAGATACAAAAATTATATAAAATAATTATAAAGGAATTCTTCAAATAATTATTCAGGATATTGATATAATAACCTGGTATTTATACTTTTCAGAATTCCACAGTTAACACATTACATTTGTAA
>JAJLYD010000252.1:0-32345 GCA_030571615.1 Jamesozyma hellenica | reverse complement strand
GTTAACTGTGGAATTCTGAAAAGTATAAATACCAGGTTATTATATCAATATCCTGAATAATTATTTGAAGAATTCCTTTATAATTATTTTATATAATTTTTGTATCTTAAATATAAAAAAACAACAATCAATTAGTTTTCGATCCGATCTTCTGAATAATATAATCTTTTATTATATTATTATTTTGCGCTTCCCATCTCTTAAAATTCTGCTTTGTGTGTACAACTTAGTGTACAATAAAAAAATAAAACTTGGGACTCCATGGCCAAGCTGGTTAAGGCGTGCGACTGTTAATCGCAAGATCGTGAGTTCAATCCTCACTGGGGTCGAATTTATTTTTGTTTTTATACTCTTTGTAAGAGGTAAGAATTAAGGTAGGTCATGTTGAAAAACTGAAGAACGTTATGGAAGCTAGGGTTGCGAATTGATAGACACGATTGAGATTTTTTACGGAAGTATCTAGGTAGGTTGGAAAGTCTTGGTGAAAAAGTGAAACGGTGGCACAAACGTTGTTCGTGTCGAGTGGTCGAAGAATACGAGATGCATATAAGTAGAGAAGTTATGTTGGGAAGAATAATTATGAGATCCGATCTTGGAGTTGAAAGGGAGGATCAAGAAGATAACAAGACTTATAATAAACCCTTATTATAAGACGATTGATATAGATATACTTTAATTAGAATATAGTAATTAGGTAATATATATTAAGACATCGAGTTATTTAGTCAAACCAAACCAGTATTCTTTATCAAGCACCAAGTTATAAACAACTGATAGGTTGACATTCGGCGTACGATATCTTCATATATTACAAAGAGAAGTAATATATGAAGACATCTAGCGCCAATTATAAACTCTCGTTGTTTATAATTCTTGTTATTATCATAATGCAAAATAAAATTATTTCTTAATAGTAATAATTTCTTAATGAAATAATTTTTCTACTAATATATTTTTTCTTTTCTAAATATTAAGTAATAAAAATAATAAAAATAATATATATATATAAAATTATCGTAAAAGTTAGCAATAGCAGAGTAATAAAAAATAGAAATATTGTTTTGCAATTTATACTTTTCAAATATGGAAAGATAATTGGAAAACGCGTTGTAACGGGCTCATATATCATAACCGTTTAAATCAAATATTACCACGAAATTTATTATTTCATTAGGAATTTCACTGCCCATTTAGCAAAATTGCCATTATATGGGTCGATCCTGATAATTGTCGTTGTAATAAATTCTAAAAAAAAATTATAAAATTTTACGGACACTTATATATTTTTGAGCAATAAAATATGTTATTTCATTAATGAAGTATGCTTGAACAACTGAGTGCGAATGGTTAAACTTTAAATTGAAGCAGATTAAGCTGGGATTATTATACTAATGCAGTGAATTTATGTATTGATAATCGTCTCCGGTTTGGGATGAACTAGACATTTTATTAGTTAATTTACTATCATGTGTCCTTTGAAAGTTAGTTGGATCTCATTCTTTTATATTACAACAGTATATAAAAATTTATATAATCTCGTTTTGCTCTCTGAAAAACGTTTTGTTTTTCTTTCGAACGCGAAGCGAGAAAAACAAAGACGAAAAACATTGATTGTCACCGTAATATATGATATATATTCCAACATTATGTTACAAAGGAAATGATATTATCATTTTATATGATAAAAATAAGGTTGTAATATGCAATAAACGATGAAAATAAAGGCAATTAAGGTGGGCCAATAGATAACTTATACACTTTTGATACAACAAAAAAAAATAAATTACTTAATAAATTCATCCGTTATATAAATGTTTAATACTAGTAGAATTAATGTTATTGGATGCTAACATTAGTTCGTTATTATTTTTAGTTAATTCAAATTGATATTTAGAGGCTTGTTTAAAAAATAGTAGTCTTTTTTTTTCTTACTTTTTTTTAGTTAAAAAGTTCTGTTTTTCTTAAAATATATAAAATATAATATACATAACATTTTTCTACTAGTTTCTTGACATCTAGAATTATTGGTCTATTTATACTTGTAATAAAATAGTACCACTTAATTATTTCTGTTCCAGCAGTTTCTACTATTGTTGGCCATTTAGAATAATCCAATATTTGCCTTTTATTTTTAAGTTTGAAAGTAGTAACCTAGATTTTAAAAAAAATGTAAATTTAGGGTTGTATAGTGTAGTGGTTATCACTGTCGGTTTTGATCCGACCAACCCCGGTTCGAATCCGGGTACGACCTTAACTTTTTAAAAAATGCTTGGAATGCATCATTATATGTATTTTTTTATAAACAACATTTTTATTTTTAATTTTGTGATTGAGAAAAAAAAAGTTTAGGGGCCCCATTAATTTTGGGCCAATGGTATTGTGTGTTCATTATATTTGTAACACGGACCATTTTCATTGGTCTGTTTTCAGAACGTTTTAGAAAGATTTTTAGTCAAAATGTTTCGCATCGTTTTCCAAATTCAAAAAAATTGCGGGAAAAAACAAAAAATTACAGACGGTTTTGTTTTCTGTTTGATCAATGAATTCAATAATGGAATACAGAGCAGAGTCATATAAAGTAAACTGAAATAATTACTTTAAAATTAATTTTGAATTTCAGCGAAGAACTATTGCATCAAACAAAACTATACAAAACAAGAAAGTAATAAAGTATTTAAGCACATAATTAAAACTTTTAAAATGGGTGTCATCGAAATTACTAATCAAGATCAATTCACATCATTAACAACCACCGAAGCAGGCGACAGATTAATTGCATTATACTTTCATACCAATTGGGCTGAGCCATGTAAGCAAATGGGCGAAGTTTTTAAAGTTATTAGTGAAGAACCTTCAAATAAAGACGTTTCATTTTTATCAATTAATGCCGATGATAGCTCTGAAATTGCTGAACTATTCGACGTCTCTTCTGTTCCATACTTTGTGTTGATTCATAATGGTACCATCTTGAAAGAACTTTCTGGTGCTGATCCTAAGGAATTTATCAATACATTAGATGAATGTCAAAAATATATTAAAAACCAAAATAATGCTACTACAACAAGCTCTCAACAAGACAATGAAGGTGAGGAAGAAGACACAGAAGAAACCGAAGAAGAAATACAAATAAGATTAACTAAACTGGTTAATGCTGCTCCAGTTATGTTATTTATGAAGGGTAGCCCATCTGAACCAAAATGTGGATTCTCTAGACAAATTGTCGGTATCTTAAGAGAACATCAAGTTAGATTTGGTTTCTTTGATATCTTAAAAGACGATGACGTAAGACAAAAACTAAAAACATTTTCTGACTGGCCAACTTTCCCACAATTATATATTAATGGTGAATTCCAAGGTGGTCTTGATATCATTAAAGAATCATTAGAAGAAGATCCTGAATTTTTCCAACATACAATTTAACAATAAATAAATTTCAAACTTGATTATATAATTATAAAAACAAAAACTTATGATATGATAATCTATATTTGTGTTCTTCTTTTGCAGCTACGTGCAAATTGAAAAAGTTAATTTATTAGAAATGGTATAACATTTGATATGTAATAATAGTTAGTACATAAATTATTAATAAGGCAACAGTAAATATACACCTCGTATGAAGAGATTAAAATCGTTGTAATTATGTCTTTTTTTACTTTTTATTCCATAATTTAATGAAATTGTTACGCGTTATGCATTTTATTTTTTTCTTCGTTTCGTGTACCAAATTTTACAGCAGGCTCATCGTTCTTATATTAATAAAACGTCAATCTTCAAAATACCACTAAAAAAGGATCAATTTTAATTTTAATTTTTCAATAAATTGAATTCTAAGATTAACAAAAGTTTGATATCAAAGCACATTAATTGTTTAACTTGAAATAAAGATAATAAACGCGATATAAGAAATGGCCCCATCAACACCAAAATCATCAAGGGTGCTTCAGTTGAAAAATGGGAATACTTCATCCCAAAAAAAGATGAAACAATCGAGTTTATTATCATTCTTTTCTAAACAAAAATCCAATTCAACACCAACAAAAACAAAAAGTGTTTTGCCTCAATTTACCCAGGTAACTAAAAAAGAATCTCCATCAAGAAATAATTTGACCCAATCACAGAAAATTAATGAGTCGTCAACTTTAATTGATATTACAAATAATGAACTAGAAAATCAACCACTATCTTCATTTGCCATGGATGAAAAAAAATTAAATTCTTCATTCGAAGAACATGAATCTTTAGCCACAATTTCCAAAAGAGAAAATGAAAAAAAAATAGAACAAAATATCAGCAATGATAGCGAACCAGCTGGCTCTTTTGATAACAAATCATTAAATAAGGGTATTTCTGGCAGAAGAGCAAAGAGAACAGTAAGTTATGTTGAAAGTGACGAGGATGATGATGATCTAATACAGGAAGTTTCATTTTCAAAGAAAAGAAAAAGAACTTTATTTCATGATGATGATGACGATGAAGATGAATATATTCCAAGTAAAAAAGAATTGTCTGAAGTTGACGAGGAAGACAAGGAATTTGGTGACAAAGATATTGATATGAGCGACGAACAAGATGACATGGAATTACTTGCACTAGCGAACAAACCAAAGAAAAAGGAAATAGAAAAAACTAAAAAAGTTATTTCTAAAACCAAACAAATAACTAAAAAACCAGTTTTGACAAAAGAAAATAAAAATAAAAACTTTAACAAACAAAACGAGGAAAGATATTATTGGCTTGTTAACGAAACAGATGCTCAACGTCGTTCTCCATCTGACCCAGAGTATGATCCAAGAACATTGTATATTCCTAACGAAGCATGGAATAAATTTACTCCATTTGAAAAACAATATTGGGAAGTCAAATCAAAAATGTGGGATTGTATTGTTTTCTTTAAAAAGGGTAAATTTTTTGAATTATACGAAAAAGATGCTCTTTTAGCAAATTCTTTATTTGATTGGAAATTAGCAGGAAATGGTCGTGCCAATATGCAATTAGCTGGTATTCCTGAAATGTCTTTTGAATATTGGGCATCCCAATTTATTGAATATGGTTATAAGGTTGCAAAAGTTGATCAAAAAGAATCAATGCTAGCAAAAGAAATGAGAGAAGGTGCGAAAGGTATCGTAAAAAGAGAATTAGAATGTGTTTTAACATCTGGTACTTTAACAGATAATGAAATGATAAATTCTGATTTAGCTACATACTGTTTAGCAATTAGAGAGGAAACTGGAAATTATTATATGCATGAAGATGATGCTAATCCCAATGAATCAAGCTATCCGGAAAGAATATTTGGTGTTGCTTTTATTGATACTTCCACAGGTGAATTACAATTACTTGAATTTGAAGATGATAACGAATGTACTAAATTGGATACATTGATGTCACAAATTAAACCTAAAGAACTCATCATTGAGAAAAATAATTTAAGTAATTTGGCGAACAAAATTGTCAAATTTAATGCAGCTCCAAAAGCTTTATTTAATGAAATTAAACCTGATAAGGAATTTTATGATTACGAAAAAACATATGAAATTTTAACTTCTAATGATGCGGAATATTTTCAAGAAGTTTCCAAATGGCCAAAGACTTTAAAAAAATACTACTATGAAAAGAAAAAAATTGGTTTTAGTGCTTTTGGTGCTCTTCTTTATTACTTAAAATGGTTAAAACTTGATCAAAGCCTTTTATCTATGGGTAATATCAAGGAATACGATCCTGTTAAATCACAAAACTCATTAATTTTGGATGGTGTTACATTGCAAAATTTAGAAATATTTAGCAATTCTTTTGATGGTTCGGATAAATCAACGTTATTTAGATTATTTAATAAAGCTATAACTCCAATGGGTAAAAGAATGATGAAAAAATGGTTAATGCATCCGTTGTTGAAAAAAACAGATATTGAAAGTAGATTAGATAGTGTGGATTTATTAATGTCTGATGTAGAATTAAGAGATAAAATAGAATCAGTCTTTTCAAGATTACCTGACTTGGAAAGAATGTTATCAAGAATTCATACATGTACCATTAAAGTTAAGGATTTTAATAAAGTTATTCAAGGATTCGAAGACATCGTTGAGTTATTAAAAAAAATAGACAATTTTGATAGTACTTTAAAAGGTGATTTACACGTATTTATGAAGCAAATACCGAAATCAATTTTTGAACAGGTTGAAAATTGGGCAAATGCATTTGATCGTCTAAAAGCATCTGAAGAAAACGTTATCATTCCTCATAAGGGAGTTGAACCCGAATTTGATAAATCTATTGACGAAATAAAAGCTCTTGAAAAAGAGTTAGATGAAATACTTAAACTTTATAGAAAACAATTTAAATGCTCCAATATTAATTTTAAAGATTCTGGGAAAGAAATTTATACCATTGAAATGCCAATATCAATTTCTAAATTAGTTCCATCTAACTGGATTCAAATGGGAGCAAATAAATCTACAAAAAAATATTATTCAGATGAAGTCAAAATATTAGCAAGATCCATGGCTGAAGCTCGAGAAACTCATAAAGTATTAGAAGAACAATTGAAAAATAATTTATGTAAAAGATTTTCTGCAAATTTCATCTCTGATTGGTTGCCAACCATTAACGCAATATCTAATATTGATTGTATTTTAGCTTTAACTAAAACTTCTGAATCACTTGGGTTTCCATCATGTAGACCAGAATTCATTGATGAGACAGATTCAAAAATTGGTGAAAAATTAAATGGATTTATTAAATTTAAACAATTAAGACATCCATGCTTTAATTTAGGTGTAACAGTTGCGAAGGATTTTATTCCAAATGATGTTGAATTGGGTAAAGATGTTCCACAACTTGGTTTATTAACTGGTGCAAATGCTGCTGGTAAATCAACCGTTTTAAGAATGACTTGTATTGCTGTAATTATGGCACAAATGGGTTGTTACGTACCATGTGAATCTGCATCTTTAACTCCAATTGATAGAATTATGACACGTTTAGGTGCTAATGATAATATTATGCAAGGTAAATCTACATTCTATGTTGAATTAGCTGAAACGAAAAAAATTTTAGATTTAGCAACGAATAGATCGCTTTTAGTCATCGATGAATTAGGTAGAGGTGGTTCATCGAGTGATGGTTTTGCAATCGCGGAAGGTGTATTGCATCATGTTGCAACACATATTCAAAGTTTAGGGTTTTTTGCAACACATTATGCCACTTTAGGATTAAGCTTTAAAGAACATCCACAAGTTAGACCTATGAAAATGAGTATTTTGGTGGATGAAAAGACAAGAAATGTTACATTTCTTTATAAATTAGAAGATGGTCAAAGTGAAGGTTCATTTGGTATGCATGTTGCTACAATGTGTGGTATTCCCAAATCTATTGTCGATGATGCTCAAATAGCAGCTGATGAGTTTGAGCATACAACAAGGTTAGTTAAAGAAAAAGAATTGGTTTCAAGTGATATAGATGGAAAAATTGTTGATATTCCATTGGGCTTGCAAAGTGATTTTGTTAGATTAATATTTGGTGATGGTTTGAGTAATAAAAAATTAGGTACTGGTGAAGGTGTTTTAATTTATGATCAAAATGTGAAAAGAAATGTTTTACAAAATGTTTTCAAAATTATAGAAGAAATAGAAGATTAATAAATATTCATCATTATGTGAATATACATATATATATATAAATGAACAAAAAAAAAAAAATTGGCTTTCATATATAATTTAAAGTAGTAAGAAAATAAGAAAAAAAAAAAAAATGGTGCGGCTGTCACAATCAAAAGTGTTAAAATCGTTAGAAAAAAAATAATAATAAAATATAATAAATAGAGCATTTAAAACACGATTGATCTAAAGGGTTATTAAAATTTGTTTAATATATATATATATGAATTCGATATGAAAAAAAAAATCATTATTAATGATGAGGAACAAAAAATAATTGACACGCTAAAAGAATTTACTAAAGAGTATAATAATAAGAATGAAAATATTAAGGAAAACCTTGAAATTAGAATCACAGGTGGATGGATAAGAGATAAACTATTAAATTATAAACCAAATGATATGGATATAACATTAAATAATTTAACTGGTGAAAAATTTATTTTTGAATTGAAAAAATATTTAAAGGGAAAAAATTTAAATTTACATGAACATATTGTTAAACGTAATGAAACAAAGAATCAAAAATTTGAATTTTGTAAAATTCAACTTTTTAATTATGAAATTGATATATTTAGTTTAATTGGTGAAATTAATTTAACGGCAAAAGAAGATGCATTAAGAAGAGATGCTACAATAAATTCGATTTCATTAAATTTAAATACAATGAAAATTGAAAATTTTACAAGATTAGGAATAAAAGATGTTAAAGAAGGATTGATTAGAACACCAATTGAAGCTGAGAAGACTTTATTTGAAGATCCATTAAGAATATTACGTCTTATTAGATTTTCATCAAATTATAATTTTAAAATTGAAGAAAAAACGTTTAATGAAATGAAAAAACCTAATTTACTTTATAAACTTTACCATGAAATTCCAAATGAAAGGATTGGATCCGAGATACATAAAATATTTAATAGTCGATATATTTTTTCTATTGGTTTGAAATTAATTTATGAAATAAAATTTTTCAGAAATTTTATCTTTTTGGAAAAAGAAATTTTAAATGAAGAAGTTTTAAGATTTGAAAATTTTTTCAAAAAAATTATAAATAAATCTGATAAATTTTTAAATGAAATTGAGCAGATTCAAATTGATGATAAAATACCAAATTTTAAATGGTATTCAATAATTTGTCTTTTAATAACATTTTTTGAGAAAGAAAAAGATGAAAAAAATTTAATTAAAATTATTTTGAAAGATAAATTGAAAAGGTCAAGTAAAGAAACTAATGATATAATTTTAATTAATGATGAAATTAAAAATTATTTAATTGAATTTAAAAAATTTTCTAATGGTAAAATTGAAAAATCTAAAATTTTTTGGTTACTTAAAAAGACGAATAAAAATTGGAAAATTTTACATTTTGTTTGTTCATTTAAAAGTTTTATTAATGGGAATAAAACTATTATTAATGATTTTAATCATTTTTTTCAATATATTATTTTAAATAAACTTAATGAATTTAATAAATTTAAACCATTATTGAATGGGAATGATTTAATTAAATTAACTGGAATTAAATCAGGGGATCGTCTTTCAAAATTAACTACGATGTCAATATCATGGCAAGTTGATAATCCTACGGGTGATATTAAACAACTTAAATTATATTTACTTGAATCAAGTTTAAATCTTTAATAAGGAAAAAACAATTATTATTATTTTTTTTTTTTTTTGCTTTTTTTTTTTTTTTCAAAATTTATAGTTTATATATATTACGTAATTGAATTATTTGCTTTTGGAGAAATGTAAGACATGTCATTATTATTTTTAATACTTTCATTATCAATGAATGAAGTGATTGTATTGTTAAAATTTGAGTTGTTAAAATTTTCATTTTTAAAGTTTGAATTGTTTAAATTTAAATCGTTAAAGTTTGAATCATTAAAGTCTAAATTTGAATAAAAAAGATCTTCATCATTTTCAATAAAAGAAAAATCGAAATCTTTAATAAATTCATCATTTGATAAGGTATTATTATTCATATTATTATTATTATTATTATTATTATTAAGAATATTATTCTTATTACTATTACTAATGATTTTCTTTTTATTAATACTATTTGTTAAATAATTATTATCCAAAGAATTTCTTTTTTGAATAATTTTATTATTATTATTATTATTATTATTATTTTCTAATAAAAATTGATTATCATTTCTTGGCAATGATATAAGAGAATTAGTTCTTTTTTTTAAAATATTTTGTGAATTATATGATGATAATAATGTATCATTTTCATTAAAAGTCTTTGTTAAGGGTGATGATAAAGAAATAGAAGAAGAAGAAGAGAAAGAAGAAGAAGAAAAATTATAATCTTTAATTGACATTATTGAATTTGAAAATTTATTTGGTTTTGAAATAAAATTTTTATTTAAACTTGATCTTCTTGTTGAATCTTGAATATTATTGTTTGATGGTGGTGATGATAATAAACAAGCTGATTTTGTTTTATTTGAAAAATCTTTAGTTGTAACGGTAACATTACCCGATAATCTTCTATTATTATAAAGAATATTATTATTATTATTATTATTATTACTATTATTATTATTATGGGATGATGGAAATGAAAAAGATGAAGATTTTAATAAAGGTTTTTTTTTAGTAAAAATTTTATTAAATTCTTTATTTGCATCATTTTCATGATCAATAAATGATTCATTACTTCCGTTAAATTCATTTTCATTATGATTGTTATTAATATTATATGGATTTAAGAATGTCGATGATAGTAATAAACTTGAATTATTATTATCTAATAAATTTGGAAAATCATTTTTAATATTATCTAAAAAAAAGGTGTTATTCGTATTATTATTATTATTATTATTATTATTATTATTATTATTATTATTATTATTATTATTATTATTATTATTATTATTATTATTATTATTATTATTATTATTATCATTCATATTATTATCATTCATATTACTATTATTATTTATATTATTATTATTATGAAGTAAAGTATTTTTTTCTAAATTTAAAGTATTTTGCTTTTCTTTATTTTCTTGAACAGTATAATTAACGAATACTCTATCGTTACTATTATTAAAAATATTGTCATTATTATTATTATTATTATTATTATTATTATTATTATTATTATTATTATTATTATTATTATTATTATTATTATTATTATTATTTGTCTTTTTCGATATTTCAATATTTTTTTTAATAAGTTGTTTTTTTGGATATTTTAATGAATTATTTTGTGATTTATTTTTTTTTTTATTATTTGAATCATTTAAATCGTTATTTGAATCATGTGAATAATAAATTTGTTGAAAGTTATTTTTTGATGATGTCGTGAAATTATTTTTTTGTTTGTTATTGTTGTTATTATCTGATAATTTCCATTTTTTTTGAAAATCATTTAAAATGGCATTTTTATTATTAGTTTCCATTCCAAATGAAAGTAATATATACAAACTAAAAAAAAAGAAAATTCAACAACAAAAAGCCTAACTAAAGATTAAAGACCAAAATTTTTAAATATCTTTATTTTTTCGTTGTTTTTTTTTTTTTTTTTTTTTATAGACGTTAAGGGAAGTCAGCGAAGTCAAACTTTAATTATGTAGAGAAAGAAAAAAAAGAACGTTATGGGAAAATTTGTATAAAGATTGAATGATTTTGAGGTTATATAAAGAAATTATTTAGAATTCAAATGCAAATAACAAGGGTTGTTTGTTTACATTATTATGTAAATTGCTTTATCGGCGATTCATTCAACAAAGTTTAAATTGCATTATTTAATCAGTCGAGATGCGTAGTCAGTCAGTCAAATTAAAAAAGCGGGCAGAGGCGGAGGCGGAGGCGGACAAGCAAGCGTTTTGGCCCGCCGGAGACAAACGCGCGCAGTGCAAATGCTTCTATATTTGTACACATACTTGCATAATCACAAATTTTAAACCGGACCCGTTAGCTACACCGGCACACCACACCGCAACGTCAGGTTGACGCAATGAGTCTCCGTTCCGTGCCGTTCCGTGCCGCTCCGTGTCGCTCGATCCTGTCCCGGCTTTTTTTTGCAGCTATTGCGGACAAATGCAATGCACAAAAATGCCGGTGAAAAATGCGGATTGATTGATTGATTGATTGAATTGCATTGAATTGCATTGCATTGCATTGCATTGCAGAGATAATACAATGCAAAAAGAAGGGGCGGTTGCAAAAATAAAGCGGATTTATGGCCGTACACCCATTTGGTTGCGGTACACCCATACACATCACATCACATCACATCCATCCACCCCACCCACACACCTCCTACCGCTCCACAGAACTCTCTTTTAATAACGTCGCAGCACGCGTTAAACCTGGCAAATCTAACGAGGCACGTGCCATTTCAACCGAATACCGATTGTCTAATTCATTATTAGCAATCATTTCTTCTTTTCTACTGTAAAGATTACCACCAGTATTATTATTATTATTATTATTATTATTTCGCTTTTGTTCTCTCTTTTGCCCAAATTTTGAAAAATTATCCATCTCAATTTCTTCCACTATAATCGAGTTATTGTTAATGGATTCATATGATTCACTATTACTACTAAACTTATTATCATGTAATTTTCTACTTTTAACCTTAATTTCATTAGGATTCGTAGGATCATAATTATCAGCATAATCATCATAATATCCTTTCTTCCACATCTCTTTAACAATATCAACATCATTTGGTTTCAAAAATTTTTTAAGATTATCAAATGTAAACCTTGGTAATAAACAAAAAAATATTCCAATAATTAAAATAGCCCAAAATGATGAAGTACCAAATAATCTTGCACCAGACTTGAAAAATTCTAAACTATTTAGTGAACTAGACCAAATCCCCGTCCAACCAAAATAAACAATAATGGAAAGAAAAATAAATAATAAAGTAAACCAATCCCATCTTTTTTGTTCCATTAATATATATAAATTACATGATATTACCGCAATACCTGTAACTGGAACACCAACAAAAAATCTATGATCTAACCCTAAAAAATTCTTACTTATTACCATCTTACTACGTTCATATAATAAATATGGGAAAAAATAACAAATTATAGATTGATAAATACCATCAATCATATACCATAAAAATTTAATTTGATTCCATTCTTTTCTTAAGATCCCCCTTTCATATAATTTTGGTACAATCAATGAAATCTTATCAGAAACATCTTGATCTAATATTCCTAATAAAATTACTGGAACTGATGTAAATGCTAAATTGTAAAATGTTAAATATGTAAATTCAAATAAATATGATCCATCAAAATCATTATGAATTCCATACCAAAATAAGGCCATAGTAAAAATAACATTCTTATAAAAAAATAAAGGTATCATTTCGGCTAACCTTTTATAACACCATCTACCATGAACTAATAATAACCTCGTTAAATATCTAAATTGTCCAATCGCAAAATCTGAACACATAACAGCTTGTCTACCTTCTTCACCAGCAATACCAATACCAACATCTGCTGATTGAATCATAGCAACATCATTAGATCCATCACCAATTGCTAATGTCATAACATTTAAAGTATTTTTAACTAATTTAACAACATCAGCTTTTTGTGAAGGTGAAACTCTACAACATAATACAGCTTTACAATTTTTACACAATAATAAAAATTTTATTCTTATCTCTTCATTAATTAATGCCAATTTTAATGCATCACCATCAATAATTACAGCAAATTCACCTTTTGGTAATCCATGTTCATTTTTAGCTTTCTCTAATTCTTCACTAGATCCATCCATATTAAGCTTTTCAAATAAATATTTTGTTAATAAATTATTAACAATTTCTAATGGTGAATTACCAATCTCTTTAACATCTTCTCCTTTATCCTTTAGAACAAGTAATTCCATATCACTATTTAAAACATTACATGAAAATCCAATATTAATAGCCGTTTCAACTTTATCACCAGTTAATATCCATAATTTTATACCCGCTAATGATAGTAATTCAATAGAATCTGGAACACCATCTTGTAATCGATCTTCAATAGCTGTACCACCAAGTAAAATTAAATTTTGTTCAATTAATTCAGATACTTTTTCTATTTCTTCTTCTCTATTCAATAAAGATGCTGCTGCAATTTTATATTTTTCATTCCATTTCTCATATTCTGACCATAAAATTTCTCGTTGTGCAATACATAAAGTTCTTAAACCTTCGGTAGCATATTGTTCTAAATGTAAAGCAGTCTTTTCCAATAAATTAATATCATTCTTAGTATTATCTAATCTTGAATAAATTATCGAATCTGCTCCTTTACAAATTAATAATGCTTTAGGTTCATCATTCCCATTTTCATTTGGTATCTTAATAATACAACTCATTCTTTTCCTAGTAGAATTAAATTCTAAAATATTTAAAATTTCAAACTCTTTTTCAATACCTTGTATTTCAACAATAGATTTATTTTTATTACTTCCAATAAAATTAAATCCAACATCTCTTGCAGTAGTAACTAATGCAGCTTCATCAGGTGATTGAGCCTTTAAATCCAATTTTTTAGGATCTATACTATTTGGTTCAACAAGTACAGTATGACATAATGAAAGTGCTAACATAAAATTTTTACAATTTTCTTTTTGAATTTCACCTTTTGCACCATCCAAATCATTAACATATTCTTTTGAAATAAAAGTAATTTCTTCAGGATAAAATTGTGAATTATTTGAAAGTTTTTCAAGTTTATCAATCATTATTTCTCGATCTTTAGCAATTTCTTTCTTTTCATATCGGCTTTCTTCTTCTACATCAATATTTTGTCTTTTCCTTAATCCAGCTAATGCTTCAGTATATGCACGACCGTAAGAAATACCATTTATACTACATTTTTTAAATTCCATAACATTTTGAGTCAATGTACCTGTCTTATCAGAAAAAATATATTCTATTTGTCCTAAATCATCTGATATATTCCAAGATTTTGGTGTACATGGATAATCCAATTTTTCATTATATAATAAAACATCCAAATAAATGAAAATGGCTTGTGCTGTCTTAATAATTTCAATTGAAATATATAATGAAATTGGAACTAATGATTGATATAAGATAAGAGCAACCCAAAATGAAACAAACCCATTAGTAGTAGGATTACCTGCAATGGTACCAAATTCAAAAAAATCTCTTGATACATTTTTTTTCTTATAATATGCTCCATTAACAATACCTGCAATAAGACATAAAATGAATAAAAAAACAAAATTAACTAAAACTGAAAAATTTAATTCTCTTGAAATTCTTGATTTTTTAGTTGGTGTAACACCAGAATTTAACATAATCTTAGTATCATCACCTGTAAATATAACAAGACCCATTGCCCATTTCGTATTTCTTAAAGTACAACCACGAAGTAATACATTATTAATTCCAATAGGTTCATTTTTTTCAACTTTATTTATACTATCAATCCATTTTAAATTACCTTGATAAGAATATAAATTGGAATGAGGACCTTCACTATCAACCCAAAATTTAGCTCTTGTTATATCACGAGACGTTTTAATATTATTTGTACATTTTAATGATTGACGAACTTTTAAATTTGTTTCACCATCTAAATTTTTGGTTTCAACGTAACAACCACCATCTTCATCAGATGTGGATAATAAAATTATATCTGCAGGAATTTCATCATTATTATGAATACGAACAATGTTACCAACTGTAACATTTTTCCAATAATTTTTTTTAAATTTACAATCAGGCTTTGGTTCAATAGTCTTATCAATTACAGTTGATGTGATATTATCGATATTCATCTTATAATAATCTAAGGAAGGACGACCAAAATCAGCAGAAACTCTATAACTTTGATAAGAATCTAATGAAGAACGAGGTAAACTTTTACCTGTTTTTTTCAATCTTAATTCATTTAATTTACGTTGTTTTCTAATTTGTTTACCTCTTGCAGTAAAATGTTCATTAAAGTATTGAAATATTCTCATCAGAAGTCTTGTACTAGCTTTCTTAAATTTTCTCCATGATGAAACATTATCTATCGGAACATTTCCATTTTCTATACCAGATAAAATATGAGTCTTTGTATTATTGACTTCCATATCTAAAATAGTTCTTCTAGAATCTTCAAAACCATCTTTAATCGCTGTTAATATAACAATAACAATTAGTGGAACAGCTGCTAAACCAGGATTTGGTACACCAAAAATTTGAAAAGCACCCAAAATAATTAAGATTAAAAAATAAACGTTTGCAAAATTATTAAATTGAAACATAATATTTTTGGGGAAGAAAGACAATGGTGTATATTTTGTTGTTCTAATTTTATTACGCGAGTATTTTACTTTAGGCAAGCCTTTCTCATCTAACATTTCTTGCGGTAAAGAAATATTATAATAAACAGTACGGATTTCATTAGATCTATCACGATTATTTTCAACTTCTTCGTCAGTACCTATGTTAAATTTTTTTTTCACTTTAGTTATTGGATTCCAATTTTTATTTTTGACTTTCTCAAATTCTTTTAGTATATTATTACTTTCTGTTGATAAAGATAAATCTTTTCCTTCCAATTGTAAATATTCTTTTGTTGAAAGATCGTTCAAGTTTGACGTAGGCATCGACGTTTCTGGCAAAGAACTACTTACTTTATCATCATTATTACCATGCAAAGAATGACGAAAATCTGGTGACGTATCAAATTCATTGTCTAGTTTCATAGGTTCAGATTCATTTTCCAAATCTATATCATCTAATTGCTCATTTGATTGGAATTGAAACCGATCATTAAACGGAGATAAAACTTCATCTGAATTGTGATCATCCAACAAATCATTTCTTGCCTGAGACATTATAATTCACAACAATGGAGTTTATAAGTCCTTGCAGTTATATTATTATAGTTTACTTTTCTCCTTTATCGAAATTTTTATTTTTATACATTGATCCACGTTACTGTTCACATTTGTTGAATGTTTATAAGTGATGAAATTTCAACCGTCAGAAATTCCGCGGAAGCGTGGAACTTGGAAATGCTTTTTTCAGTTTTAACGAAAGAAGGCACGCTACGCCAATCATGTTTTTGAAATGTAAAAATAATAACAATGACAGAAGGGTCCATCGTTGCGGTCAGTTGCAATATAAACACAACGAGGCCAAGCGCATGAAAACAGTTTGTTTTGCTACTTGTTTGGTTTATACACTTTTCAAAAAAGGAAGAAATATTCAACGTAACGAATTGAACCATACACACACATGTTTTAATTGACATACATTGAAGTTATATAAAAATTACATTTAAAAAACTACCTCAGTCTTATGAATCATTTTGCTTTTATTTATATAGATGAAGCTAGTTAATTATTTATAAATATATCGAGAGCTATTGCCTCGAAACTCAAGTATTTAGCTACGGTTAAGTAATATGTATCATACACCAATCAGCTGCTTTTGCCGCTATTTTAAATTATTCCTTTTTGGCATAGAGGTTAGTCCATTCCTTTGCTTTATTCTTGGCCCCAGTTTCGTTTTTAATCCATTCTTCAGCAACATCGTTAGCTAATGGATCGTTTGGATTGGGACTTGCTAATAATGCTTGGATAGATAACAAAACAGTTCTAATTTGTAAAGCCGGAGACCAGTTTGTCTTCAATATATCTAAACATATACGACCTAGTCTATCAATATTTGGATGATAAATTTTAGTTAAAAAACGAACTTTTGGTGCTTCCATAGGATAATCATCAGGCAAGTATAATTCTAAGTTGAAAAGACCATTTTCATATGGAGATTGTTCTGGACCTTCAATAGTAACTTTAAAATAACGTAAGTTATCCTCATGTGGCTCAGCAGTAATACCTGGGACTGGATCACTTACTAATCTCTCAGTTTCCTAAATAAGAAAGTTTGATTCAGTTCCCGCAGATCAAAAGATCAAGTTTTTTGAAATGACAAAAAAATAAGAGACGAAGATTCATTAATTCATCAAACTTGACTCAAAATCTGATTTTGGGGATACGATAATACTCAAATAAAACGTTGTTAATACACTGCATGTACAATGATGGGAAATAAATGACAGATATATATATATATGCCATTTAATTTTTCAAAAAAACAAAAAAACTTACCTTTATAATTCTTTTTGGTAAAGAAGCCATGTTTTCAATATCTAACCTCTATAAATATAGATACTATCTTTGTATTTTAGCCAGCCTTCTGAAAAGAAAATCCATTTATAACTAATCACATAAGTTAAAACTGAAACAACTACACATTTTTTTACGTGTGTCTTATTTTGGGAGCCTGAGGCCGCACAAGCAAAAAATTAAATCAGATTTTTTTAATGCATGCCATAGTCCGGGTAACCAAAGTTTATTTGCCATAACTATGTAATACTAAAAACAATAAATATATACAATATTTCATTATAAGTATATATTCAATGCAAATTCAAAAAGAAAAAAATATGCTTATTATTATGTATGCAATTTAAAAATTGTTCAAAATTTAGGCGGATGCTTAATCTTACTATACATGCTTATTAATTGCGAACTTTTAACTTTTGCAGGCCAAAACCCTGCACAATATGCCCATAAATGTTCCGAAAATTTTTCTGGAGACACCCCTTTTGAATTATATTTTTCCCTTTCAATGTGATCGCCAATTGTAGTCAATTCACTTTTCAAAATCTTGGCCCATTCTTTACGTTCCAAACCTTTACCGCCGCGTTTCAACTTTCTTAATGATATCATTATATTTTTTGTACTATTCTTACATTCTTCTTCATCCATACTATCATATTCTTTATTAAAAATATCATTTTTTACATCAGTGAGACGAACATTGTAGTCCCTCTCTTTTTGTTCCTTTGAGTATATTTTGGTCTTTTTATGAGAAGATGAAATCAAAGGCGAAGTCATTTCCCTTCTTTTTTTAGTTGAAGGACCTTTAGGCAACTTTTTCATAAATTCATGAAATTTTCTAGCTTTTGAATGTTCTTCATCAGAAATAGAAGCATTGACTAAGCTATCTCTTTCTGGGGAAACTACTCCAGAAGTATTTTCCACATTAGCTTGACTTGACTTCTTTGACGGTCCTTTTGGTAATTTTCTTAAGAAAACTTCTCGGTTTAGATTTTTGGGACTATTGGATTCTTTTTTGATACCTACGTCTCTGTTCATTTCAGTATGTGACTTATTACATTCTTCGTTTTTATATTTTATACCCCTCTTTAACAATGCCATCAAATAATCAAATCTATCTGCTAATTCATCTTCTTTTAATGACTTCGATATGTTTTTATCAACAAAACTGTTTGATTTACAATTTTTCAAAAATATTTTGTCGAATAAACCCAGCGATTTATCGTTTTTTATCATTTCCCATGAATCCATACCGTATTTATATACACCAGTCAGCAACATTTCATCATCCACCACAG
Organism: Jamesozyma hellenica; assembly: GCA_030571615.1. NCBI lineage: Eukaryota > Fungi > Ascomycota > Saccharomycetes > Saccharomycetales > Saccharomycetaceae > Jamesozyma > Jamesozyma hellenica. The sequence continues at coordinate 13,243 of JAJLYD010000252.1, read as the reverse complement.
TCCAATCGCTGATAACTGGTTTTGAAATACGATCAGTCAATTTAAACTTCAAAGCTTCTCCATCAAAATTTTTGTCAATAATTGAATTTAAAAAATTTAAATTATCTATTCTTTTTAATAACAATCTCGCGTTTAAGCCCTTCGTATTATGAAATTCAAAATAAATGGGGAAACTTTTCACGTTTATTCTTGAATTTGTAGAATTTTCACTTTTTTTATGGTTCTTGAACCCTAAATTGTTATTTTTTATTTCTCTATTAAAATAATTATTTTCTTTTCCATCAGCAAAATATTCTACTGTGTGATTGTATTGAGAAATAATATTTTTAGCAGCCGCAATAAAGTCGGTATATAATTTTTCATACCTATTTTTTGGAAGTCTTGGTAAGTCTCCCTTTTTAATCAAAGTTTCAAAAGAACCTGTAATATTTCCATATTTTAAAATAGCTTTATATAATTTCCAAATAACTTCTGAAGATACTTGAATTTCCTGACTTTCATTTTCATTGTAATTTTCATTTTTATCATTCGCATTTCTTTCCTTACAGTCACTACTTCCTGATTTTGATTTTGAAAATGTAATGCTTGTATCATTAATAAAATTTGAACTAGGCTCTCCTTCAATTTTCAATTTTTTTGATGTGCTATTCAAATTTGGGGGGCAAGCTTTTTGTAGATCACTTTTCATATTCTCATTTAGTTCTCTTTTCAGAGGCTTTATTTCGGATTGGCTATTCTCTAAATTCTCAAAATTTTTAGCTTTATCATCTTCCTCTTTATTTAAAGTGATATTCTCTATGTCAAAAGTACCTTTCCAATCTAAGTTTGCAAAAGCTTTGAACTTTGTGTATTCTTCGACATAATTATTTAAGTCTTTGGCAATAGCTTCAAAATCTTGCATTGTGATATCTGATAATTTTTCCACATACCCTGATTTATCACCCTTAATCATGGTCCTATTATTTGTTGAAATATTAAATAATGAGATTTTTATTGCTTTAAATAAAACCTCTACACTTAATCTAGACTTTATAATAGTTCCATCTAAAAGATTAGATATTTTTTGTAAAACTAAAACGTTTTGCATTCTTTCAGCAATGGGTTCTTCTAAGGTATTTTTCCCAACCAATCGATACAAATCACAGTTTGAATTTTTGGAAAGCAAATTTAAAATTTCAGATGCTTCTTTATCTTCAATAAAAATACTATCAAAACATATAATAGAATTTATCTTTATTTCTTCAAAAAATAATTCTATAGAAGTAAAAGTAGATAAAATTATTTTTTTAGATTCAAAATTTGAATTATAATTGGAAATAATATTTTTTCTTTCAACTGAAGAAATAAATCCATGTATTGTTTGACAAGGTTCTCCCTTCAAGTCGAAATAGAGTTTTAGTAATTTCAGCGTGGCAAAAGAATGAGAAAGTATTATAATCCGATTAGAATCCTTAATATCATTTAAAAGTCTTTCGAGAGCTTCAAATTTTCCAGATTTTTGAATAAGATCCTTTGGTGTATTTTTTAAAGAATTATCTTTTTCTTGAAAATTTGGGTATGTAATTATACGATTCATATCCTCTGAAATTCTCAATAGCTTTTCCTCGTTTGACCGTGATGGTGTTTCTAGTATATCTTGATTTTTCACCAGTAAATCGTTATAAAGCTTCCGTTGATCATCAGTTAAATTAAAACTGTATTTTTGTTCTTTTTTAATTAATGAAAAATCATTTAAATTCACATTTCTCATATAATCTAGTTTTTTCAATTTTTCATAAATTAGGTCTGTTGTTTCATTGGCTTTCTTGGAATCCAAACCATCAATTAATTCTTCATGGGGAAACAAAAACTCGGTTATTAACTTTAATTTAGTCAATTCATTTGTTGGCTTTAAACTTGACATCAAAAACTTGTTGGTTATATTAAAATGATTCAAAATTTCAAAATTTTTATTATTTGCACTCCATACAAAAACCTCATCCATAATTAATGTCTGCCATTCGAAAGATGCAAAAAATGATTTATCTCTTTTTACGTATTCGGGAGATGTCAAAACCAAGTTAAATTTATTTAATTTTTGTTGGCGAAAGCAGTAAATTTCAAAATTTTTAATGATCTCGGTATCTTTAAAACTACCACTATATTCAATTACATTCAACAATGCCCCACAAAGTTTGAAGTTATGTAACCAGGTTTTAATCTTTTTCTCTGGTACAATAAACAAATGAGGTCCGTTTTGTCTTCTGGAAAATACTAGCCAATTTATAAAAGTGGTTATTTCCATAAAACTATGTTCACCACATAGTAAACCATTCTTATTATGAGACCAATTGTTTGCTAGCCAGTTAATTGTTTCTAACTGATTCGAATTTAATTTTTCATTTTTAATAAATCTTGGTTGAGTGATCAACTTCTCAAACCGTGGCCTTTCATTGACAAATTTGGAAGAGTACACTGGTAAAATGTTTGAATTTTCTCTTTCATTGAACTCTTTCAAAAGTTTGGTATCCACGTTAGGTTCCCAAGTAGCTTCTGAATACGGTAATCCTTTCCACTTGATAAGATATTTGTGGTCTAAATTTGCAATTATTCGTTCCGCAATTGTATAAGATTTATATTTATCTTTTACTGACTGATATTTTACCAATAATCGTTCCAGGGCTTCTTCAGTAGAATTTGGGTTTATCCGGATAGATTGTGGGGTAATAATTTCATTTTCAATAAAAGATATCAATTTTTCTTCGCTGCAAAGTTTTTTAATTCTAGAATATCCTTCCCATGTGTTATGAATGTGGGACTTATTGTACCACTTGACCAAAAATTCACAGTGTTCTTTACATTGAGCAATTGTTGGAATTATTGAGTCAATCTTGAACTCCGACTTGTCCGAAGTTCTGTAACAAATAAAATTTTCAATGACATCAGAATGATCATTCAAATGTTCTGCATTTTCCGTCTTACAATCAGTTTTTGTAAATTGTGATATTACTGTGTGATCTTTTGATGACTGGGGTATTGTTGGGTGAAGCGGTTCCAGTGTGGAAAAATCTGAAACATGGCCATTTCCTTCTTTATTTTCCATCTTTAAAATTTTTGGATTTTGTAATTCTACGTCCTTTTGCTGAACTTCGTTTATTTCAGAATTAGATAATTTTAAATTAAATTTGTCTTGTGGTATTGTATTAATGGATGAATCGATATGGGTATCTACCGGGTCAATAATATCCTTATCTTCTTTTTCATCAAATTCAAAGTCAATATCTGATTCCAATAAATGATTATAGTCATCATCGTCAAATTCTGAGGAAGAATTATCATTAGCCTTTAAAGCTGATTTGCTTGAGGCAATGCCTTTATCATTCTTAAAATGATTTCCCACAATCATTGGAGCAAAATCCTGTTGCGTAAAATCTTTTAGCGCAGTAACATGGTTTTCATTATTTGTTTTTTTATTATGTGATTGAAATCCATTCAAATGTGATCGTTCCCTTGTTATGTGTTGCGAAGTCATGGAATGCAAAATGCGCTTATCAGCTTAGTATAACTTTTAAAATTTTTAATTTAAATATGATTCAACTTTCTTTTCTATTAAAAATATTATATGAAACCTTTTTATAATTTAAGCGATCGGTTACTGTTTGAGGGACACCTACAGCAAACAACAATACCAACTATGTAAGGCAGTAGTATGATCAGTGATATTCCCACAGCTTTAAACTAATAACAGAAAAAAAAATAAAATAGTGATAAATGATATAATAAGTTTCCAAATATGAAAAACTTTTCAATCAGTATTTAAAATTGTTTATAACAGGTTTGGGGTTGCAAAGATCTGAACTACCTATGCTGCTTTGATCCCTACTGCAGAGTCCCGTATAATATACCAAAAGTCGGGTAACGTTTTGTTTTTCCATTTATTTTTAACATTTTTGATTCTTTTTGATTAGACATTGCTTACCCGAACCGTCACATAAAAAAAACAACAAAAAAACAAACGAAAAACTGAAGCGTGAAAAATATGCAGTAAAATTTTTCACTATATTTTTTTTTTTTTTTTTTTTAATTTTTTGAAATTTTTCAAAGATGCGTTGGCAACGTGCATCGACATCATCACATTTAAATAATAATAACTTTGAGAACCCTAAAGTTAAAGGATATCATCTAGAAAACCCGTAAAACGAATTATCCATTAGAATGAGTGAAAAGAACAGTCGTATTGCTATTGTTAGCACTGATAAGTGTAAGCCAAAGAAATGTCGTCAAGAATGTAAACGTTCATGTCCGGTAGTTAAAACAGGTAAACTTTGTATTGAAGTCACTCCAACTTCTAAGATTGCCTTTATTTCTGAAATCTTATGTATTGGTTGTGGTATCTGTGTCAAAAAATGTCCATTTGATGCCATTCAAATTATCAACCTACCAACCAATTTGGATTCTCATACTACTCATCGTTACTCTGCCAACAGTTTCAAATTACATAGATTACCAACACCAAGACCTGGTCAAGTTTTAGGTTTAGTTGGTACCAATGGTATTGGTAAATCCACTGCTTTAAAGATTCTTGCTGGTAAACAAAAACCAAATTTAGGTAGATTTGAAGATCCTCCAGAATGGCAAGAAATTATCAAACATTTCCGTGGTTCTGAATTACAAAATTATTTTACCAAAATGTTAGAAGATGATATTAAGGCTATTATTAAACCTCAATACGTCGATAACTTACCAAGAGCCATTAAAGGTCCAGTTCAAAAAGTTGGTGAATTATTAAAGATGAGAATGGAAAAAACTCCAGAAGATGCTAAGCGTTACATCAAAGTTTTACAATTAGGACACGTTTTAAATAGAGAAATTGGTAAGTTGTCTGGTGGTGAATTACAAAGATTTGCTCTTGGTATGACCTGTGTTCAAGATGCTGATGTATATATGTTTGATGAACCTTCTTCATATTTAGATGTCAAACAACGTTTAAACGCTGCCGAAATTATTAGATCAATGTTAGAACCAACCAAATATGTTATTTGTGTTGAGCACGATTTATCTGTTTTAGATTATTTATCCGATTTTGTTTGTATTTTATATGGTGTTCCATCAGTTTACGGTGTGGTCACTTTACCATCCTCTGTTAGAGAAGGTATTAACATTTTCTTAGATGGTCACATTCCATCAGAAAATTTAAGATTTAGAACAGAAGCTTTACAATTTAGATTATCCGATAACAGTGAAGAATTAAAAAACGATGCTACTCGTGGTTACGAATATCCAAAGATGGTTCGTACTCAAGGTGATTTCGTATTAAATGTTGAAGCTGGTGATTTTTCTGATTCTGAAATTGTTGTTATGATGGGTGAAAACGGTACTGGTAAGACTACCTTAATTAAGTTATTAGCTGGTGCCATTAAACCAGATGAAGGTGGTGAAGAGCTTCCAAAATTAAATATTTCTATGAAACCTCAAAAGATTGCTCCAAAGTTCCCAGGTACTGTTAGACAATTATTTTTCAAAAAGATTAGAGGTCAATTTTTAAATCCTCAATTTCAAACTGATGTTGTTAAACCATTAAAAATTGATAGTATTATTGATCAAGAAGTTCAACATTTATCTGGTGGTGAATTGCAAAGAGTTGCTATTGTTTTAGCTTTAGGTATTCCTGCCGATATTTATTTGATTGATGAACCATCTGCTTATTTAGATTCTGAACAACGTATTATTTGTTCCAAAGTTATTAGAAGATTTATCTTACACAACAAAAAGACCGCTTTCATTGTTGAGCACGATTTCATTATGGCTACTTACTTGGCTGATAAAGTTATTGTCTTCGATGGTACTCCATCTAAGAATGCACGTGCTAACAAACCAGAATCTCTATTGACTGGTTGTAACAAGTTTTTAAAGAACTTAAATGTTACTTTCAGAAGAGATCCAAATTCTTTCAGACCAAGAATCAACAAGTTAGATTCTCAAATGGATAAAGAACAAAAATTATCTGGTAATTACTTCTTTTTAGATAATGCTGGTATTTAAAAAAGTTTTTGCTCTGGGTGTCATTGATAGAAGCATTGGGCCGGCAGGAGAAGGGGGAGAAACTAATGACGAGGTTTGTGAGAGGAAAAAAAAAAAAAAAAAAGAAAAAAAAAGAAAAAGGAAGAAATTGGCCAACGTGCTATTAATATTGAAATAGATTGACGAATACATTGATTAATATTGAAAAAATGTACCGGTTCTATTAAAATGTTAATTGAGTTCAATGCTATGTGTCATTCAAAATATTTTTTTCTTTAAGTTGTTTCTTGCCACATTCTTTTAGTTTTTCAACCTCACTGCAGCTCTACCTACATTTTTTTTTTCTCAATTGTATTTTATTTAACACATATACCTATTTATTTATTATATTTATTAACACTGTTTGTATATCAAATCGTGAAGATTTGGTCATAAATTCATTTTTTTTTTTTTGTATTTATTTTATTTTTTTAATGCAAGATCTTGGAATTTTTTAAATAAATAAATAAATATATATATATATATATATATATATATATTTAATATCTAGTATAGTTCAGTGTGACATTATTTGCATCAAAAAAGTTCTGCCGCCTAAAAGTGAAATATTTACGTTTTTTGGAACGACAGAAACACGGTAAATCAAACTTCAGTTAAAATTCTCAAGTCACGTTGTTTAGAAGTAAGACTGGCGACCACCATACAAAGAAAAAAACTAAAACTTCCAAAGAAAATGGCTGTTTTTTTCGAGTTTTACATTGTAAACGTGACAGAAAAACACATTTTAATATTTTTTTCGCATCGACATTTTTTGTCATCTGATCGAGCGGCTGTGCATGAAATGGCGAAAAAGATACACGCACCGCACCGCACAGTGAGTGAGTGATTGATAAATGGTGTTAAAGAGAATATGAAATATGTGCCGCTAATTCTTTTTACACCATTCTTGAGTTTGTCAAGAACGTTATTATATACGAGACAAACATAAACCCAGTTTACATTTAACGTCCAGCCCCTAGTAAGAATTTTTTACTAAGAAGGTTACCCTCACATGGTTATTCGATAAGGATAAAATACGAAAATAACATTTAAAAATGAGATATGCGGCGCGAACGCTAGCCTTTTTTTAATCACGAGTGATAATGATAATGATGATGATGATGATAATTATAATAATATATTCAAACTTTAATACCCATTAAGATAAGATATTCAGTAGCAAGAAGAAAAAAAAAAGTTGAAATATGTATTCGGAAAAAGCTGCTACTGCTTTAGGTACAATAGCTACAGTATGTTGGTGTATCCAATTAATTCCACAAATTATTCATAACTATAAACGTAAAGATTGTACAGGGCTTCCACCATTAATGATGTTTCTTTGGGTTATATCAGGTATACCATTTGCCATATATTTTTGCGTTTCAAGAGGTAATGTGATTTTACAAATTCAACCTCATTTATTCATGTTTTTTTGTGCTATTAGTTTTATTCAATCTTGTTATTATCCTCCTGTTAAACTTCCTTTATCAAAGATATGGATAATATTAATTGGAATTATTATTTTAGATGTTTCAATGGAAGTCGGATTTATTTTATGGTTAAGACCATTATATGATAAAGGTATCAAATGGCCTGATTTAATTTTTGGTATCATTGCATCAGTTTTATTAGCGTTAGGTTTATTACCACCATATTTTGAATTATGGAAAAGACAAGGAAGAGTAATTGGTATTAATTTTTGGTTTCTTTTAATTGATTCAATGGGTGCTTGGTTATCTATTGCTAGTGTAATATTAGGAAATATGGATATTATGGGTATTGTATTATATGCCGTCGTTGCATTTATGGAACTTGGTATTGCTATTTCACATTTGATTTGGTTATGTAGATTTAAATGGTTTACTAAAAATAAATTTATTGAAGGGAAAGAACAACAAGATAAAAATGAAGATGATAATGATGAAATAGAATATGAGGAAGTACAAGATAGAGAAAATAATACTAAAATGATGTTTGAAGATGATTTAAATACTGAAAGTGATAAAATTTTTTCATCTAATGAAATTTTTGAAATTGAACCAAATTCTTCCGATGTACATGCTATTCATGGTATAATTATTAAAAAAGAAAAAACTGTTAATTTACATGTTGATTAAGAAAGAAAGAAAAAAAAAAAAAAGGAATTAATATCTATAAATTTATAAAATTTAAAAAAAAAAAATTTATGAATGTCTTATGTTAAAATTTCAATGATACCATAACAGACAGTACAAGTTACCGTTAAGAAAACTATAAAACATGATATGTAATGCCATAATGGAGCATATGAAAATCTACTGAATAGAAGTAATAACCCTCCACCAATTAAAAAAAGTGATAATAATAACGATATTATAAGGACTGATATAAGGACTCTTACATTTTCTACAGTATCGTTACCGTTATTATTATTATTATCTTCTCTAAATAAAGCCATAATTATACCTAAACATAAGGATGATGTTAAACATGATGTTAGTAAAGCGGATAAATACATAAAAGAAATAATTTGATCATGTTTAAATTCATATACTGAATTAGAATCATTTAAATCTTGTTCTTGAAAACGAATAATTTGTTCAAGATCTTCATATTCATTTTCTGTACTTGAATTACAATCTTGTTCTGATATTATTGAACCATATCTTGAACGAATAGTTGATTCAATTGGTGGTGTATATGATAAATGTAAAAATTTTCTAATTGATTGGCATGTATTAAATATAGAATTAATAAATTTTTTATCAAATTTAATAAAACCATTATCTTTATTGTTTAAATTTTGTGAATCATATTCGGTATTATTATCAATATCATCATAAATATAAAAATTTTGATTATTAATACTTGCTTCCTCATCATCAAATTCATTCCAGTATCTTATTTTATTATTTTGTTTTTTAATTTTTTCTTCATTATTATTTTTATTATTAATATTAATGTATGAATTTTTTGTTATATTATCATTTGAAATCAATTTCATTGAATTATTTTTATTTTTTTTATTAGTTTCTTCTTTTGTTAATAAATTGTTATATTTCAATTGAAATTCTTTTGTACAAAGTTCTAAAATTTTATCTTTACCTAATTCAAAAAATTCATTTTCAGTTAAATAACCATTATCTTCAATAATATAATCTTCTTTTAATAATAAAGCAAATAATTCTAATTGAATATTTTTTTTATTAAAATTAAATAATTCAAAAGAAATTTTCCATAAATTTAAACATGATAACGTTGGATAACATTGAATTTTATTATTAATTAAAGAAGCGCAAATTTTTGAAATTTTTTTTTGTAAAATTTCTAAATTTGAATTATCGATATTAGTACAACATAAATTAGAATTAATTACTCTTAATTCTAATATTGTATGTGGAATTTTAAAATTATCATTAATTTTAATATTTTCATCTAATGTAATTAAGTAAGTAAAGTTTTTTGAATATGAAATAAATCTTGTTCTTTTAAAATTAATAGTTAAATTTGATTTTTTTAAATTACGTGATTTGATCCAATCAATAATTAATTTATTAATTGGAGTATGCATTTTTTTATTATTTGAATTTTCATTATTATTTTGATTATTTTCATTTAATAAATTTTCCATAAATTCTACTGATAAAGTATCAGTTAAAACATGATCTCTTAATCCTCCTACATTACACATAACGATACATTTTGATGAATTATTTTGTCTTAATAATAAAGATGGATGATTATTAAAATCATCATTATTAAGAGTTTCTTTAATAAAATTAATATCATCAATTTTATTTGAAGGAATTAATAAATTTAAAGATAAATTATTATTATTATTATTATTATTATTATTATTTAAATTATTATCATTGCTTGATGAACGTGTTGAATTTTCTAATAGAGGAGAAAAAGTTTGAATATTTGGTAAATTATTAAAAGATTTAACAGTTTTTAATGTTTTATTATTTAATGTAAACATATTTTCTGTACTATCCAAGATATTTTTTGAAGTAGAAATAATTTGATCATTTAATATTTGAAATTTTGAAGATATTAAATTAAATTTAAATTCTTCAGTATTTTCTGAAGATAATAAAAATCTTTGAATTGGTTGTGATTTATTTAAGAAGATGTTATCAAATTCTAAAATTGATGTTATTTGTTTTGTATTACTTTTAATTGATATTTTAGAGCTACTTGAATCACTTTGAATGATATCATTATTTTCACTAGCATTATAATTAGTATCAATATTATTTGATCTATTTGGTTTTGAGATAACTAAAGTATTTTGTAATAAATCAAAATTTTGTAAATTTTTTTCTTCTAAATCATTTAAGATATCCATAATTAAAGAAATTTCTAATAAATAAGGATCTAAATCTATATTTATATAAGAAATACCTTCATAACCATCAATAAATTGTTCAGAATTTTTTAATTTATTAATATAAATTGTTGCATCATTTTTGCCCTTTGGATAATATTTAATAAATTTTTTAAATAATTTTTTTGTTGCAATTTTTTGTAAAATTAAATACCTTGAAAGTAATTTTAATTCTTTACTATATCTAGTTGCTAAATTTTTTAAATTTTTTAAAGAATTATTTGAATTATCATGAAATATTGGATTTTTAATCTCTTGAGCGTATCTGATAATTAAAGATTCTAAAGAAATAATTTTTGAAGAAATTTCTTTAATCTTTAACGTAGTAAATAAATTAATTATATCGAATTGTTCTAAAAAAGCATTTGTACATTTATTTAAATTTTTGTTATCGATATCTTTAGATGAAGCGGGCGTGGTAGCAATCTTAATAATTGATTTTAATTTTTTGTAGTCGATATTATAATGTTTCCATTGTGGTACAGATTTATCCAGAATTTGAGTTGCGAATTTCATTATCTTGTACTTTACTTTATTGTACCTTAATTTTAAATTTTTAATTTAAGTTATTCAACTTTAGTTTCGTACACGTTAGCGAAGAAAAAGAAAGAATTGAAGGGGTATATGATAGATAACCTCTAATTTTTAATTTGTAGCGAATTGATTGTGTGTGTGGGAGGGGGTGAGAGGGGAGACTCCCTTGAATGATATTTTCCTGCTTTTCTTTTTAAGATTATAATGAAAATGAAGTAAATCTTCAGCAAAAGGACAAGTATCTCAATTTAATATGATAAAAAAGTGGACTTTAAAGTAGTAAAATGAAAGATACATTCTTTTTCTTGTGAGTCAAATCTGATTTGTAATTTTGCTGCAATGCGAAAGGAAACCCTTTGCTTAACCGGGATTTCTTATCTTTTTGGTCTATTTTAATTCAGTCTTGTTGCGGCACCATCACTGCCGCCGCCGCCCACGTGGCCGCGCACGTTGCAACGACACACAAAAACGTACAGCGATAAATCAATCAATCAACTGCTCTGCGTTAATGCAACAAGATTCGATTCATTCATTCACGCAGCAAAATGACTCTGGTTGATCGACACAACACAAACAGGGTCCGTTGACTGCAAAATAGTTATTTGCCACTGTCAAGGAAATATAATACATTCTCTAAAGTTAGGCGTATTATGTTTATCGGCTTAGTCTTATTAGTGTTGTAAATTAGTTTGGTCTTGGAGTTACTGTCGTTTCACATGCTTTGGAGCTGGCCGGATCGAGGTAACAGAAACTTTGACGAGGACAGCAATACTATAATATATTTTCTGCTGGGTCTATTAATCATGCAATTTTAATTATACAAATATTTCAATTTGTCACACACCCTTTTTTTTTTTTTATTGTTCGCTCGATGAAAAATTTCCGTCATCGTCGCAATATTCCCCACAAGATATTTCGGTCATTAAATTGAACATTCCATCGCATATTGCATATACAATAGGCAGATTTTTGAATGCCAAAGTCCCACAATGTTATAATTTGAAAAGTAAAAATTCTTAAATAATTTATTTGATCATTTTAATAATTCATTTATATTTTATATAAAAAGAAAAAAATAGAAGAAAAGAAATGATCAATATTAGCATTCGATTTAATATCTCATGTGTTCAAATAATCCTTGACATATATTATCGTTAAATTTTTAGATGTTAAAATTTGTAAATGATTCGGAGGGCATACTTGATATATAAATTATAAATTTATAACAACAATATAAAATTTTATTTTGTTGATTATACTAGTTTGTGTACAAAAACAATATGTTGTAATATATTTAAAAGTTTTTTAGCAAAATTAAAAAAACTTCATATTCAAACTATTATTATATATTACTCAATAATAATATAGAGAATTAATTATAAAGGTGAAAAGTCCATTTAATTATTGTCAAAAATTTGTCCTCATTTAATGGATTTATTTTTTTTATTTATCATTAATTGGTAGGTGGACCTTATTTATGTTTATCTTTAGATTCATTTTAATTGCTTAATGGTTTATATCCCACTAAAAATAGTATGGTACTCTAAGTTGTACACAGAAAGCAGAATTACAACAGATGAGAAATGCAAATAATAATATAATATAAGTTTAAATCAAAAAAAAATAGTTTTTTATTGTTGTTCTCTTGATTAAATATAAAATTATATAAAAAAAATTTCTTCAAATTATATGCAGGTTATTCATACAATAACCTGTATTGAGAAAGTATAAAAAAATATCAGATTATATATTCTTCTTGTTTGTTGGGTTGCAACTAACAATTGATATAGTTAATCTAGATATACCTACTTGACATTGTTTAGTAGTTTTCTGGTAATAATATACCTGGTTATTGTATTAATATCCTGGATATAATTTGAAGAATTCCTTTATAATTATTTTATATAACTTTGTATTTTAGTCAACAAAAAAAAACAACAATCAATTAGTTTTCGATCCGATCTTCTGAATAATATAATCTTTTATTATATTATTATTTTGCGCTTCCCATCTGTTTAAATTCTGCTTTCTGTGTACAACTTAGTGTACAATAACTTGTGTTGTAAACCAAATAGAATAAGATGACACAAACTTGGACAAGGAAATATACTCCAAGGTATGCCCGAAAAGCTAGAAATTAATCTAGTTTTATTAAGAATTAAAAATGGAATACAATGATATAACTTTAATGATCATACGTCAAAACTCAAGCAGTTACACAGTTTGAGAAAAGGTTTACACAGTTTTAAGGAAGTTACACAGTTTTGGTATAATTAGTGTAATTAGTGTAATTGCAGAATA
>JAJLYD010000251.1:0-32554 GCA_030571615.1 Jamesozyma hellenica | reverse complement strand
AAAAAGCATAGAACCATCAACATACAATACCTTAAGAAATTACATATTAGAAAAGATAGGTATCCCAAAGATCCACCAAAGACATCACAAGAAAGAATTAATCGTGCCGCTGAAGTTACAGCAGTTAAAGGCTTTGACTATAACAACCAAATATATTATTGTCGAATGTTAAATGTTGACCCCACCATTACGGTCGAATACAGCCCACACGAATTCAGCCAAATACCCAATTGGATTAGAAAATCTTTAGTCACTAATTTTAATCAATTGTTAGCTGAACAATCCGAAGACAAGGAGGAGGAAGATATTGTATTTAGAAAAGAAACGAAAAATAAAAAGTAATTTAAAAGAACAAGAACAAGAACAACAAGAATAACAAGAATAATAATTAAAATACTTTCGATCCGAGTGATTACTTTACCACATCAATACACAAAACACATCCGTGATAGTTTAATGGTTAGAATTGGCGCTTGTCGCGTGCTAGATCGGGGTTCAATTCCCCGTCGCGGAGTTTATTTTTACTTTTCACAATTTATGAAATTGTGATCGTTTAAAGAGGTTGCACACCTCTAATGTTAATCAAGCCGTTTTTCGTTATGGTCTTGAGCTTGTCGAAAACTTCACAACGTACATGACAATTATACAAACGCAAGCACCCCACGATGTCCATACAACTTGACGTTTGCAATTCTTTTCCATGTTCCTACTGGTGTTACCCTTCCTTTCTTTGTTTTTACAAGCACGTGACCTAAGTTTTTATTTTGTACCGGCGCTGTTCCGGACACTCCCTTGAAATCGCTTTTTATTTTTTTTTTATTTTTTTTTTAAACTTCTAAATTTGTTTCTGTTTAAAATAAAATAAAAAAAAAAAAAGAGGCAAATAAAAATATATTTTAACCATCATCAGAGATTTTGTTCAGAACAATTATATTTATATATCAAACAGGATATTTTTGTATTTATTATTAAGATCAATCACTTAATATTAAAGAAAATTTATAGGTCCCTTTTTTTTTTTTTATTAAGTATCTCCTAATTGGTAGTGACAACATAGTTAAAACGGATATTTATAAAATTCAAAGTAAGATCAATAAAAAAAGAAGAAGAAGAAGAAGAAGAAGAAGAAAAAAAAAAAAAGTCAACCGAACAAAATAATAATAATAATACGTATATTCATATAAAAAAACTTTTCACATTGAGTAATATTAGATTATGGCCGAAAACGATAAATTAATTGATACCACATCGTACGGTACAATTTTGGATAATTCTTGTTTTTTCAACAAATCTTTCAATGAAATATTACCTCCTTTAGAAGATCAAGAAACTTTAATTGAGGGCTCTTTTACTTGGAATATTGATGATTGGTTTAGTTTAAAAAATAATAAATATACTTCACCAAGAGTTAAAATTGGTAATTTTGAATGGAATATTTTACTTTTTCCTAATGGTAATCATAATAAAGGTGTCGCATTATATTTAGAACCACATTTTATAAAAGATAATAATAATAATAATGATTCTGATAATTGGCACGTTTGTGCTCAATTTGCAATAGCTTTATCAAGACCGAATGATGATGATACAATTAACTTAATTAATACTTCTCACCACAGATTTAATGAATCAGATACTGATTGGGGTTTTGCAAACTTTATCGATATTAATCGTTTAAAATACCCTGTCAAAGGTAAATCTTTACCTTTATTAAATGATAAAGGTAATTTAAATATTTCAACTTATATTAGAATTTTAAAAGATCCAACTGGTGTATTATGGCATAATTTTATTAATTATAATTCAAAAAAAATTACAGGTTACGTTGGTTTTAAAAATCAAGGTGCAACTTGTTATTTAAATTCATTATTACAATCTTATTTTTTTACTAAATATTTTAGAAAATTAGTTTACCAAATTCCAACAGAAAATGAATCACCAAATAATAGTGTTTCATTAGCATTACAAAGAGCATTTTATCAATTACAAGTCTCAAATGATCCTTTAGATACTTTAGAATTAACAAGATCTTTTGGTTGGGATACAGCTGATGCTTTTACACAACATGACGTTCAAGAATTAAATAGAATCTTAATGGATAGATTAGAAAATAAAATGAAAGGAACTTTAGTAGATGGTAAATTAAATGAATTATTTGTTGGTAAAATGAAAAGTTATATAAAATGTATTAACGTTAATTATGAATCTTCAAGAGTTGAAGATTTTTGGGATTTACAATTAAACGTTAAAAATATGAAAGATTTAAAACAATCTTTTGATAATTATATTGAAATTGAATTAATGAATGGTGAAAATCAATACGCTGCACAACAATTTGGTTTACAAGATGCTGAAAAAGGTGTCATTTTTCAATCTTTTCCACCAGTTTTACATTTACAATTGAAAAGATTTGAATACGATTTTAATTTTGATCAATTAATTAAAGTTAATGATAAATACGAATTTCCTGAATCCTTTGACGTTGCACCATATTTAGAAAAAAATAAAAATAAAAATATTAATGATATTGAACCAATTATTTATAATTTACATGGTGTTTTAGTTCATGCAGGTGATATTTCAACAGGTCATTATTATACAATGATTAAACCCGGTATTGAAGATGAATGGTTTAGATTTGATGATGAAAAAGTTTGGAAAGTAACGAAAAAACAAGTATTTCAAAATAATTTTGGTCTTGATAAATTACCTGATGATCAAATTCGATTAATGACAAGAGAAAAATATCAAGATTATTTAATTAATCGTCATACAAGTGCTTACATGTTAGTTTATATTCGTAAAGATAAAGAAAATAATTTATTACAACCTGTTACACAAGATGATATACCAAATCATGTCATTGAAGGAATTCAAAATGAAATGAAACAACGTGAAAAATATGAAAAAGAAATTAGAGAAGCACATTTATACATTAATTTATCCATTTATAATTTGAAAAATTTTATTAATTATCAAGGTTTTGATCCAATTCCAAATGAAATATTTAAATTTTCATATCAAGATTTAAATAATGGTAATGAACAACCATTAAAATTAAAAATTGCAAGAACAACAAAAATTAATGAAGTTTTCAAATTAATTAAAGAAAATTTAGGAATACCATCTGAAAGAATTATTAGATATTGGAAAATGAATTATCGTCAAAATAATACATTTAGAATTAGTGAACCATTAGATATTGAAAATATACTAAAAAATATTCAAAATAATAAAAATAAAAATGTCACCGTCACCACTACTGTTGATACTACTACTACTACTACTACTACTACTACTATTGATACGACTACCACCACTACAAGCACTACTAATAATGATAATGATAATGATTTACAATCTAAGGATAATATTGAAAATAATTTAACTTTAGAAGATTGTTTAACAAAAAAAAATAATGAACCAATTTCTCATCTTACTTTGTTTATTGAAGAACCATATTTAAATCTTTTCTTCTTAAATGAATTAAAATCGTTTAAAAAAATTAATTTTACTAATGATATAATTGATGATAATTTAATTGATGATTTAAGAATAAATGTTGAAAAATATTTGGAAGAAATTGATTATAAAATTAATATTCCAAAATTTTTTAAAGGTGATATGTCAAGTTTGATTTTTTTAAAAAAATTTGATAAACTAAATCAAAAATTAAAAGGTTTTGGATATTGCATTATTAATCAATTGGATTCATTAACTAAAATTTCAAATTTAATTAAAGATATTACTACATTTGAAAATAATATTAATGATATTGAATTATATGAAGAAATTAATTCTGGTAATATTTCAAAAATTTTCCCAGACTCAAAATTTTTTGAATTAGAAATCCTTACAGGTGATATCATTTCATTTGAAATTAATTCAAATAGTGAAAATGAAAAAATACTTAAAATTGATAAATTTCCATTTTATTCATCTTTACTTGATTACTATTATTATTTACAACATAGAGTTAAATTAAGATTTACAAAAATTAATAATAATTCTAATGATGATTATATAATTAATAATGACGAAACAAATAATTTTGATATTTGGGTTTCTGCAAACACATCATATCCTGATCTTGCAAAAATGGTCTCTAAATATGCAAAAGTCGATCCTGAATATTTAAAATTATTTGCTATTTATAGTAATGGTCGTTATGCATTAAAATCAAAATCAACTTTAATGGATTATTTATTAAAAGATTATGATTGTGATTTAATTCCTCCATTTCAATATGAAATTTTAACAATTCCATTAAAAGATTTTGAACATTTAAGACCAATAAAATTTTTTTGGTTAAAAGATAGTTATATTCATTATCAATATTATGAATTTGAAGTTGCAAGTAATTTTTCAATTTCACAATTTTTAGATAAAATTCAAGAAAAGATTGGTTTTACAAATGATGAAAAGAGTAAAATTTTATTATGGACAAATTTTAACTTTCAATTTCAAGGTGCATTATCAATGAATACACTTTTCAAACAAATTTCAAAACAATTTTTAATTTTTGGTAGAGTTTTACCTGATGAATTAGCTCTTTTTAAAAAAGCTGAAATTGAAAATAATGATGATAATTCTATTAAAAATAAAAATGGAAATGGAAATGAAAAATTATCGAAAAGTGTTGAAGATTTAGAAAGTAGTATAGAAATTAGTTCAAAAAGTGATCAAGATGTGGTTATGTCACCAAGTTTAACTCCTTGTCTTGAAGAATCAAAAATTACTTCCGAAGGTCGTTTAGTCCTGGTTTCTCAATATTTTAAAGATATGGAAAATAAACATGGTATTTCGTTTTTATTTAATTTAATTCCAAACGAATCATTTCCGAAAACAAAAGAAAGATTGCATAAAAAATTTGGTCTTGGTCAAAGAGAATTTTCTAAAATTAAATTAGGAATTTTATTTTCAACTCCAAATGGAAAACAATTTAAATCATTGCAGAATTATTCTGATGATGATTTACAAAATATTATTCTTTATAATATTATGTCTGATTTGGATTGTATTTTTATGGATCATCCAGATAGATTAAGGCCACATAATTCCAGTGATAGACCAATGGTAATTAAAAATTAGCTAAAAATTTATATAAAATTTAAATATGAGATGAGAAAATAAAACATACATTTATATATATACATATATATAATTAAGAATTCTCATAAAATTACAATTTGGTTTTTTTTTTTTCCTACAAAAATTTTTTCTTTTTTTTAACTAATTAAAGCATAAATCAAATGGATGCATGAATGTACATATATTGCACCCATTGTTAATATAAAGAGAAGATATTGAAAGAATACATAAAAAAAACAAAACACAAAAGAGGAATACAAATATAAAATAAACTTATAATAGAAAAAAAAAGCAATCATTAAAAAAATTATTCAGAAGAATGAATACCCCAGTATTTTTCAACACCGTAAGAACCATCAGCTTTCCAATAATCATTAAAAGCGGTAAATAAAATGGTAGAAGAACCGCAAGTTTCTTCAATAGAAGAAATAGCTTTAGCTTGATTTTCCTTTGATGGTACGGCAACACCGTATGTTTGACCTTTTGATGGCCAACCTGATTCAGTAATTAAAACATCCTTCTTACCGTCACAAGCTGTCCAAACCCTTTGAATTTGTTGTAAGACCCATGAACCAGCATCTTCTGCTGCGGTGTTTTTATCAAAATAGGCATGGGCATTAACAGCAATATAATCGGAATAGTTACATAAATCTGGATTGTTAATGACGGCAATAAATGTATCAACAGAAACAACAGGACCATTATAACCAGCGGCAGATAAAGCAGATCTACCAGCGGATACATAACTACCAACTTGAGAAGTAGAGGCTTCACCACCATTAACTAATTCATTACCAATAGAAACGGTATAAACATCATCCCAAGAACCATACTTAGAAATTGCTGAACTAATGGTACTAATACCATCGGCAATTTTATCAACATAATAGATACCTAAAAATAATTTTTGAGATGAAGTCTTTGCTTGTAACACATTTTCAACTTGTGAACAATCAACACCATATAATCTAATAATACCATAATCAGTTAATTGAGCTAAATCAGAAGCAACATCTGATTGAGATTTACAAGTACCATCGGAATTATATGGGGAATAAGTAATACCTTTAGAATTACCGCTAGAAACTGTCAAAGAAGAAGTAGGAGAACTAATAATGCTTGATGAAGAAACACTAATAGCAGCAGGAGTAGCATCGGTGGTAGGAGTGGACGTAGTGGTAGGAACATTTGTATTAGCGTCAAAGGCAACACTAGTAGTTGCAGGAGCTAAAGTTGTAGTGTCACGAGTATTTTCTGTATTTTGTAAAAATGCATCTTCTTGAAGTGGAATAATAGTATTAGAACCGTAACTAACTGCGACTGTGACAGCATGTTTAACAGTAGTTGTGACGACATCTCTCTTATTTTGATGACTATGATGATTAGCTGGTAAAGCAGTCGCAACGCTTAAAAGAGTAGAAGCTGAAAATAAATGTGAAATACGCATTTTGTATATATAATATTGTTTTGTTTTGTTTTGTTATAATGAATGATTGGTAAAAATTTGCTCGTCCTTCGCAATGAGTTTGTTTCCTATCGATTGTTTATATAAATGGTAGTACAAAAAATTATCAAAAAAAACAAATAGTAACTAATAAATCTACTTATAATGGTTAAATAGTTTATATAAACGTAAATCCTGAGTGAAGGAGAAGAACATGCTCTGAATGTAAGAAAGACATTGATATTCGGCTCATATATATTGTTTCTCTCAATGTTCAGGCATCACTAAAAATCGTGCAAATTCGAATGCAAACCACGAAATGATTTTAACGAGGGTAAACAATGTGCCTCTCTTCATACCATTGGCGTATCTCCGCATCATGTTTATGTGCAATGTTTTTCAAACAAACCTCTGACATGTTTGAGATCTCTTCTAAACTGTAACAAATGTACCTAGTTTTTCGCGTCTGCATGAATGTTTAGCGTCATTTTTTCACCTCATTTTGCAAAAGATTCACTGAAAAAAAATGATTTTCGCGCTTCGGTCTGCTTTTTCTTGAAGTAGAAATTCAAGGTGACACAGCCAAAAAACGTACCCGGACGCACTTTTTTTTTTTGAGATGCTTCGTTTACAGTGATAAGAATACCACCGTTTTGCCGCCAAGACTTTTTTTTTTTGGGTTATAAAATGTTGGTGAAAACAAATTTGGGTGGCAAATTTAGAAATTTACAGTACTTGAAAATAAATTAAAAGAAACAGCACTTGATTTGATAACGTGAACAAGTTCAGAAGCATGAATTTAAACAGTGCTAGCATATCATTGACCGAGTTAGAATATCCAGCATGGTGCCAGGATAGCGAAGTACCTGTCACAAAACAGGAAATAAAGAAAATATTTGATGATCTCACTGAAAAATTTGGATTCCAACAGTCTTCGAAAGAAAACATGTATCATCATTTATTGGCTCAGTTAGATTCAAGGGCAAGCAGGGCTGGTACACAAGCGGCGCTTGTTTCTTTACATGTCTCATATATAGGTGGAGAACATGCAAACTTTAGAAAATGGTATTTTGCTGCACAGTTAGATTTGGATGAAGAAATTGGCTTTCAAAATATGAAATTGACGGGCAGATCAAAACAGAGAAATATTAAATTTGCTAAAAAACGTGGAATATCAATAAACGAGCAAATGAAAGAATGGAAACAGAAAGAAAGTGAGTTTTTCAATAATCATCCAAAAATATCTTTTACTCAAGAACAATTAGCAAACAAAAAAAATCTCAGAGTAGCAGATTATAAATGGAAATTAAAAATGAAACAATTGTCCTCTTGGCAAATGTTGAGACAGATTGCTTTGTATCTTTTGTGCTGGGGGGAAGCTAATCAATTAAGATTTACACCCGAATGTCTATGTTTTATTTTTAAATGCGCTTTAGATTATGACTCAATTACTCTGTCACAAAATAAAAGTGTCACTGTGCCTGAATTTACTTTTTTAAACACCGTCGTTAATCCATTGTATAATTTTTTACAAGGCCAAATCTATAGAAAAAATTCAAGCGGTGTTTGGGTTAGAAAAGAAAGAGATCACAAAGATACAATTGGTTATGATGATTTAAATCAATTATTTTGGTATCCAGAGGGTATTGAAAAAATTGTACTCAATTCGGGAGAACGATTGGTGGATAAACCATTGACTGAAAGATATTTAGAGCTTAAAAATGTCAATTGGTCAAAAGTATTTTACAAGACCTATAAAGAAACAAGAAGCTGGATGCATTGCATTACCAATTTCAATAGATTTTGGATAATTCACTTTGCACCATTTTGGTATTTCACTTCCTTTAATTCTCCAACACTTTATACAAAGAATTATGTTCAACTTTTAAATAATCAGCCCACCTTACAGGTAAGGTTATCCGTAATGGCATTTGGGGGTTCCATCACATGTCTTGTCCAAATATTAGCTACATTGTTTGAATGGAAATTTGTTCCAAGAGAATGGCCTGGGGCTCAACACCTCTCAACAAGAATGTTTGGATTAATTTTTTGTTTCATTTTAAACTTTGCTCCTTCCATTTACATTTTGGGGTTTTTTGAATTGGATGTACATTCAAGATCAGCCTATGAGATTTCAATAATTCAATTAATCATATCAATTATTACTACTTTTTTCTTTGCCGTTCGTCCACTAGGTGGATTATTTGGATCTTATTTGAATAAAAACAAGAAAAAAAGAAGATACGTTTCTTCCCAAACTTTTACAGCTTCATTTCCAAAACTCACAGGAAGAAGTAGATCATTTTCATTAGGATTATGGTTTTTTGTGTTTTTGGCAAAATATATTGAATCTTACTTTTTTTTAACCCTTTCATTAAGAGATCCAATTAGGGTTCTTTCAATACTAGATTTATCAAGATGTAGAGGTGATCAACTTTTTGGGAAACATTTGTGTATTTGGCAATCAAAAATTACACTTTTACTGATGTTGTTTTCGGATCTTGCCTTATTTTTTTTGGACACTTATCTTTGGTATATTATTTGCAATTGTGTATTTTCAATATTGCTATCTTTTTCCTTAGGGACCTCTATATTTACACCATGGAAAAACATTTATTCACGCTTACCAAAAAGAATTTATTCTAAAATTTTGGCAACTTCTGAAATGGATGTAAGATATAAATCAAAACTTTTAATTTCTCAGGTTTGGAATGCAATTATTATATCTATGTATCGCGAGCATTTACTTTCTATCGAGCATGTTCAAAAATTATTATATCAACAGGTCGATTCAATGATGTCAGAAACAAAAACATTAAAATCTCCCACTTTTTTTGTTGCCCAAGACGATTCTACATATAAATCAATGGATTTTTTTCCAATAAATTCTGAAGCAAAAAGAAGAATTTCATTTTTTGCACAATCTCTATCCACACCTATAACAGAACCAGTTCCAGTAGAATGTATGCCAACTTTTACTGTCTTGGTTCCTCATTACTCCGAGAAAATAATCTTAAGTCTTCGAGAAATAATCAAAGAAGAATCGGCAAAAACAAAAATTACTGTATTGGAGTACTTGAAACACTTACATCCTACAGAATGGAGTTGTTTTGTTAGAGATACAAAATTATTAAGTGCAGAAAAAGATGCTTTCAAAAAAGCATCTTCTTTAAATGCTGATATTAGCGTAAAATCACCAATATCGTTAATACCAAATGAAAAATCATCTTCTCCCTCTGATAAACCTGTGGATGATGGCAAGGAAACAGATGATTTAATACAAGAAAAAATTAATGACCTACCTTACAATTTGTTCGGGTTTAATTCTTCTGAAGATTCTTACACCCTAAGAACACGTATATGGGCATCTCTGCGGTCCCAAACTTTGTATAGAACTATTTCTGGATTTATGAATTATGCAAAAGCTATTAAACTTTTGTATAGAATTGAAAATCCAGCTTTGGTTCAACTATACAATGAAAGCATAGAAGCACTGGAAAATGATTTGGAAAACATTTCTTCTAGGAAATTTAGAATGTTGATAGCTATGCAGCGTTACTATAATTTTACCAGTGAAGAAAAAGAGGGAACTGAATTGTTGCTCAGAACATATCCCAATATACATATATCATATCTTATGACTGAAAAAGTTTCTGGTACCAACGATTTGATATATTATTCTTGTTTGACGAATGGCTTTGCTGATATCGACCCTTTGACAAATTTGAGAAATCCAATATTTAAAATAAGATTATCAGGTAACCCAATTCTTGGAGATGGAAAATCTGACAATCAAAATCATTCTATTATATTTTATAGAGGAGAGTATATTCAAGTTATTGATGCTAATCAAGATAATTACTTAGAAGAATGCTTCAAAATTCGGTCAATATTGAGCGAATTTGAGGAGTTAGATGTTGCAACAACCATGCCTTATATTCCAGGAATTGAATACGAAGAAGAAGTTGCTCCAGTAGCTATTGTAGGTGCAAGAGAGTATATATTTTCTGAAAATATTGGAGTTCTTGGTGACATTGCAGCTGGAAAAGAGCAAACTTTTGGAACACTTTTTGCTCGAACTTTAGCTGAGATTGGTGGAAAATTACACTACGGACATCCTGATTTTGTCAACGCAATATTCATGACTACAAGGGGTGGTTTATCAAAGGCTCAAAAAAGTTTACACTTGAATGAAGATATATATGCAGGAATGACTGCAATGTGTCGTGGAGGAAAAATTAAACATAGTGATTATTACCAGTGTGGAAAAGGTAGGGATCTGGGGTTTGGGTCAATATTGAATTTTACTACCAAAATCGGTGCTGGTATGGGGGAACAACTTTTATCTAGAGAATATTATTATTTGGGCACGCAACTTCCTCTTGACAGATTTCTATCTTTTTTTTATGCTCACCCAGGATTTCATTTGAATAACCTTTTCATATCATTGTCTCTTCATTTATTTTTTCTTTTGTTAATCAATTTGGGTTCTTTAAAATACGAAACAATTATTTGTAATATTGGTAAACATGATTTAATTACAAATTTACAGAGACCTATTGGATGTTACAATATTGGACCCGCCTTGCATTGGGTTTCTATTTTTGTTTTATCCATTTTTATTGTGTTTTTTATTGCTTTTGCTCCTTTGCTAGTTCAAGAACTATTAGAAAAGGGTATTTGGAAAGCTGCAGTAAGATTTTTTCATCATTTATTTTCAATGGCACCTCTTTTTGAAGTGTTCGTATGTCAAGTTTACTCCAATTCTTTATTAACTGATATGACATTTGGAGGGGCAAAGTATATTTCAACAGGAAGGGGCTTTGCAATTAGTAGAATTGATTTTGCAATTCTTTATTCTAGGTTTGCAATTATATCAATATATTCGGGATTTCAAATATTTTTGATGCTTCTTTTTGCTACAGTTTCAATGTGGCAGCCTGCATTGTTATGGTTTTGGATTACAGTTGTATCTCTATGTTTTGCTCCATTCATTTTTAATCCCCATCAATTTGTGTTTACAGAATTTTTTCTTGATTATAAAAAATATATTCATTGGCTTTCTTCAGGAAATTCAACATATAAAAGGGAATCATGGGCTACGTTTGTTAAAACATCAAGGGCAAGATATACTGGATATAAACGTAAGGTTATCGGAGATTTGTCTGAAGAAGGCGGCAACGATACCAAAAAGGCAAGATTTTGGAACATTTTATTTACGGAATTATTCATTCCAGTACTTGGATTCTGCTTCAATCTATCAGCTTATACGTTTATTAATTCCCAAACGGGGGTTCGTAGAGCATCGATTACAAACTCCGTTGCTCGACTTGCCATTGTTACATTTTTGCCAATTATTTTCAATGCGACTGTTTTATTAGTGTTATTTTTTGTTTCGTTCTTTGGAGGGCCTTTACTTTCTTGCTGTAGGTTTAATTCAGGGTCTACAATTGCTTTTATTGCACATGGACTATCGATTTTCATTTACCTTATTGATTTTGAAGCCATGTGGTTTTTAGAAGGATGGAATTTTACAAGAAGTTTAATGCTATTGATTATATCTATTAATTTGCACATAATTCTTTTCAAGGTATTTACCATGCTGTTTTTAACAAGAGAATATAAGAATAATAAATCGCACATTGCATGGTGGTCTGGAAGTTGGTATGATACCGGTATGGGATGGATAACCATTTTGCAACCAATTCGAGAATACTTCATTAAAATAATGGAATCATCGTATTTTGCAGGAGATTTTTTCTTGGGCCATTTTCTGCTTTTTATACAAGCACCACTAATATTTATTCCGTTCATTGATTATTGGCACTCTATGGTTTTATTTTGGTTGAAGCCCCAACATGTCATATCAAACAAGCAAATCTTTAGCAAGAAGCAAAAACGGAAAAGAGGGATACTTGTGCGCAAGTACTTTACTCTATTCATGTTGATCTTGTTGCTGTTGCTGGTGTCATTGATTGCCCCATTCTTTGCAAATAAAGTGATTGCTGACCCTCGAGGTGTAGCCAAGGGAACGCCTCTGGCCGTAGTGGTTCAACCAAACAGCCAAAAGAACAACGATACGGGTCCAAATGCGCCTTCTACAATATTGACAACAACCCCCTCATTTAAACAGTTTAAAACAGTTGCTTGAAAAGGTAAAAATCCACGATTTGATTTCACTCGATTCGACTTCAATATTCCCTGCGTCATTTCTTCTTATTATCCCGCGTTGTTTAAACAAGACTTTCTCGAGAATAATTTGCTTTCTTTTTTCCTCGTGTTTTTTTATTTATTTTTTAACGGATTAGGCCAGAACCACTGAAAAAGAAATGCAATGCTTCGCGAAACGTTCAAGCATGCAAACGTTTATTTGAAACAACCAAGCCTCGTCAGTTATTTAATCTAAATTAGTTTTTCCTTTGTTCTCCTCCACGAATTATATTTTTTTGTTTGGCGTTTACTAAAATTTAATTTAATTGCATTTTTTTATTCTTTTAAAATTTGTTAATTCTTATATTATTTATTTAACACTTGTCTTTTATTTATATTTCTCGTTATTCTTTTGAAAAAAAAAAACCAAACAAAAGAAAAAGACAAAAAATGTTGTTCAAAAGCTTAGCTACTGTAGCTGTATCAACTTTGTTAGCTAATAAAGTTGTTGCTGATGATTTACCATCAATTGAAGTTGTTGGTAACAAATTTTTCTATTCCAATAATGGTTCTCAATTTTACATGAAAGGTATTGCTTATCAAGCTGATACTGCTAACTCTACTTCCGGTGCCACTATCAATGATCCTTTAGCCGATTATAGCACTTGTTCTAGAGATATTCCATACTTACAACAATTAGATACTAATGTTATCCGTGTTTATGCTGTTAATACTAGTTTAGATCATTCTCAATGTATGGAAGCATTAAACGACGCAGGTATTTACATTGTTGCTGATTTATCTGCCCCAGCTGATTCTATTAATAGAGATAGTCCAGCATGGAATGTTGATTTATATGATCGTTATACTTCTGTCGTTGATTTATTTGCTAACTATACTAATGTCTTAGGTTTTTTTGCAGGTAATGAAGTTACTAATAATGCTACTAATACTGATGCTTCTGCTTTCGTTAAAGCTGCCATCAGAGATATGAAACAATATATGAAAGATAAAGATTATAGAGCAATCCCAGTTGGTTACTCTTCTAACGATGATGCTGATACCAGAGTTGCAATTGCAGATTATTTTGCCTGCGGTGATTCTGATGAAAAAGCTGATTTCTATGGTATTAACATGTACGAATGGTGTGGTAAATCTACTTTTAAGACTTCTGGTTACGCTGATAGAACTAAAGAATTTGCTAATTTAACTGTTCCAATTTTTTTCTCAGAATATGGTTGTAATGAAGTTCAACCAAGAACTTTCACTGAAGTTCAAGCTTTATATAGTTCTGATATGACTGATGTTTGGTCTGGTGGTATTGTTTACATGTATTTCGAAGAAGCTAATAATTACGGTTTAGTCTCTATCGATGGTAATGATGTTAAAACTTTAGATGATTTCAACAATTATAAATCAGAAATCGCTAGTATTTCTCCATCTTCTGCTAATACCGCTTCTTATTCACCATCTGCAACTTCTTTATCTTGTCCAACAAGTCAAGAATATTGGAGTGCTGCCACTAATTTACCACCAACTCCAGATAAAGATTTATGTTCTTGTATGTCCGTTGCTAACAGTTGTGTTGTTTCAGATGACGTCAGTGAAGATGATTATCAAGATTTATTTAATTACGTTTGTTCCAAAGTTTCGTGTGCAGGTATTTCAAGTAACGGTACTAGTGGTGAATATGGTTCTTACTCTTTCTGTTCCGCTAAAGAACAATTATCTTTTGTCTTAAACTTATACTATCAAAGTAATGGTGGTTCTAAATCCGATTGTAGCTTTAGTGGTTCCGCTAGTATTCAATCTGCTAGTACTTTAGCTGGTTGTGCTTCTGCATTAAAAGAAATTGGTTCGGTTGGTACTAACACTGCTTCTGATAAAGCTACTTACACAGGTGATTCAACTAAGGTTACTTCTAAATCTGGTTCTGTCTCTGCTTCAGGCTCTGCTTCTGCTTCAGGTTCTGCCTCTGCTTCCAAATCTAAATCAAGTTCTGCTTCAGGTTCTTCTTCTAGTGCTTCTTCTAGTGCTTCTTCAACTTCTACCAAGAAAAGTGCTGCTTCTGTTAACATGAAAGCTAACTTAATGCAAGTTTTAATTTCTTTCATTGGTACAGTTTCTTTTGCTGCTGGTATTAGTTTTGTTTTAGCTTAAAATGACAATTTTATATTCTAACGATAAAGATATTCAGAATCACGTTCACAAAAAGTTTTGATTATTTTAAAAATTTGTATATATATATATATATATATATACAAATTTTTTTTTGTAAAACCTTAGATATTTAAATATATATATAGTGTTAATAATTTGTATCTAGCTTAGATTTTTTTATATAATAAGGACAAGTTTCAATAATTTAAAAATAGTGATGGTCACTAAAAAAAAAAAAAAAAAAAAAAAAACTTATTGGTACATATAACACGCAAATATATATTTATATATTATTAAACTATTTAAATAAGTTAAATAATTTTATTTTTTCCTTTTTTTTTTTTATAATTCGTTTTTTTATTTATTCAAAAAAATCTATAGAAGTGATGCAGTAAAATTATTAATATACAGGTTTAAAAGTAAGTCGCAAAGAAGATATATATATATATATATATATATGTAATGTTCAAAAATAATTGAACTTTTCAAAGCTTATGAAAACCAAACTTGAATTGTTGACATATATTCATCTGGATATTTTTGTAAAATATTCATAGCATCTTGCTGTGGTATACCACCTAATAATTTTTTAACAGAATCAACAATAGTTTGAGCATTTTTACCAGTAATTGATTTATGATATAATGCTTGAACAACATAATCAACAATTTCAGGGAAAGTAGATGAATTACAAACAATGGAAGAATTCGAATTAATCAAATGATTTAAATAAGTATAATTAAATGCAGCTGCTTCATCATCGGCAATGGTTGGTAAAGATTTTAACCAAATATTAGTATAATTATCAATTTCAGGAATATTTGAATTGAATGCATAAAGTATCTTAGCTAAAGTAGCACTTGAATTTTCTGTAGCAGTTTGATTTTCTTCATTTTTGGCACCTGGAATTTGAATAATTTGTGCTAAAGTGTTTAATTGAGAAATACAAATTTCACCATATGTATTTGGTGCATATTGACTTGCAACACCAAGAACATATGCAGCACCTTGACGTAATTGTGGTTCTGGAGAAACTAAATATGATATAACTTTTTCAATAAATGAATCTTTAAATGAAGCAGTAATTTCACCATAATATTGTATTATATCACCAATAGCAACTAAAGCAAATAAAGTTAGAATTAATTCAGATTCTTGTAAATAAGTATGAATTAATGGCCAAATAGATTGTAAATATGATAAAAATGATTGACCTGATGATTTCATAACAGTAGATAAAGATTTATTAATTTCATCTAACAAATCTTCATCTGTAAAACCTTCATATTCATCATTAACTTCTTCATTATATTCGTCAGCTTCACCATGACGTTCTTTAACTCTTTCATAAACATCAGTTAAATTATTAGTAACACCTTTAGAATATTGAGATAACCATTCATTATCAAATGGAATAAATTGCATAATTGCATTACTATCAACTAAAGCACTATGATAAGTTTGTGTAATTTCTAACATTGGTTCTGTTGATATACCTGTAACTAATTTAGAAGAGGCTAAATTCCATAAATGAAGAACTTCTTCATTTTGAGTTCCTGTTGCAGAAACTAAACATGATAAAAGAACAGGAATTAAAGTTGCACCAGTTGCACGAACACCATCATGTAAATAAAAATCAATTGATGGAATAGCAATTTCAGTTAAAATTTCTTTAACGTAATTTGCAAAATTATTTTTTAAAATACTAGCATAAAGTTGTATTAATTCCATTGCAGAAACTTTATCATCTAAGATTGAAGTATGAATTGCGATATGTTTACCTTGAATTTGAACAATATCCCATTCTGAATATTTTTGAAAGTGTGCAGCTTCTTCTTCTTCAATTAAACTAACATCTTGTGTTGCTTTAGCTGTCTCTAATAGTGGTGGTAAAACAATTGGTAATAATGGAACAAAATCGTCACCTAAGATACGACAAATTCTACCCCAACCATGTTCAAGATATGAATTAATAGCACCTTCATCATTTAACGAACTATTTTGATGTAATAATAATAAATTAATTAATTCTTGAGAATGTTCAGAAAATTTAGTCTTACCAACAGCAGCTGCAATTAACGTTGCGCATTCAATACATTTACCTTTTAATACAGTATTATTATCAGCTGTATCAGTCTTTAAAACATTTAATAATAATGGCATTAATGTATCATAATATTTAATAAATTTTGTCTTTGCAGCTTCTGCAATGAAAGCAATAGTTGTTAAAGCTTGTTCCTGAACGTATAATTTATTACTTTGTAATAAAATTAATAAATTATTTAATAAACTATCCAAATAAGGTTCTAAGATACTTTGATCAGCTTGTTCAGAAAAATTAACTAATGCTGCTGCTGCATGAGTTTGAACTCTATCTAAAGATTCTGCTGTTAATTTTGAAATTAAAGCAGGTAAAATTCTATCATGAGCAGTTCTTTGAATTAATGGACTAAAATCTGTTGAAATTTGACCCAATGCATTACAACAACCATATTGAACTCTTGGATGTGAATCAGAAACTAATGGAATAATCATATCTAAAATTTTTGGAATTTCACCGATTAAAACATCTTGACAACCTTCAGCTGCAGATGATAAAGCCATCATTGCTGCAAATCTTTCTCTCCAAGCTGTTGATGTGACCATTTGTTGTAAAAATTGAAATAAAGTTGGTGCTAAATATTTACCACCTAATTTTAATGATATACGATCTAATGATTGACGTGCATGATCATAAGTAACTTCTTCTTCATCTTCGGTATCATCAGCTTCTTTCCATTCTTCAGCATCATCATCATCTATTGAAACTTCAGTCATCATTAATAAAGTATCAGTAATAATTGATTGAGCATAATTTAAATTAGATTTACACATTTGTGGAGCATTCTCACTAAATACGGTTAATAATTCTAAAGCGGTTGTTCTTGCAGGAGTTTCTAAATCTTTATTTTTAATAACAATATCACAAAATTGAATAATTTGATTAAACATATCTTTAAATAATTTTGGAGCTAATTCAACTAATTCGATTAAAGATTCAAATACTGAAGCTAAAGCTTCATCTTTATTATCATCTAAAAATTTTGGTAAACTATTTAAAAGACTTGGTAATAATATACCAATTTTTGACCAATGTGATTTTGATAAAATTTTAAAATAACCAACAAAAGCTGTTACAGCAGCAATTTTAACGTCGTCATTATTATCAGTAAAACCTGATTCAAAAATTGGTAAAATATTCATAACATCAACTGAATTAATTAAATGTGGAACAGATGTTAAAATTCTAAAACTTGATTCTCTATATAATGGATCTTGATTTTTTAAAAATTCCACTAAAGCTTGTAATAATTCGGGCCATTGAGGTAATTCTTCTTGAGAACATTCAGCAATAGCATCTGATAATTTATGTTTAATATCTTTTGGTCTTTCACTAATAAAACCTTTCAATAAAGTGTTTCTAATTTGCTTTAAAGCATCTTTACTAATATGTGTAATATTTTTAGCAATGATTACTGTCTTTGATGAAGGAGGAGCTCTTAAAGATAATTTTCTAAATAATACAGCGGATAAAGCAGCAGTTGTTAAATCTTGAGAAAATGCAGATTGTTCAGCTAAAAAAATTAATAATAATTCAATATTTTGTTCAGTGATCCAATCTTGATTTAATCTTCTTTCAGCTTCGGTACGAATTTCATTGTTTGATGACGTAAAACCTTGTAAGATTCCAATTAAAGTGGAATTAATATCTTCTGATAAAGCGGACATCAATAATTTGTATGTATATTGAAATGGTTATGAATGAAAAAAAAAAAAAAATGAAATGAGGAAAAAAGCAAATAAAGAAAATTAGATCAGATAGATATACTTTGGAAGAGAAAAGGATCTAAAAAGAAAAAGAAAAAGGCTTTTTTACTAGTTTTATTCGTGTTAACTGATAACAATAGTTGTTTTAACGGACGAATCAAAAAAGAAGAAGTAACAAATTTTACTTTATTTGGGGTTGTTTTTTTCTTCTCTATTCTTTAAATGAAATAACACGTAATTGTATGTTTTATAAATATTTTAATTAATAAATCGAGTGTAAATCACAAAAGATTCACTGGTTTTTTGTTTGTGATTTTTTTAATTTTTTTTTTTTTTTTTTCAATTTTCGTGAAAAAAAAAAAATTTGCAAAGATCGTTTTAAACGACAGTACAAAATAATAATAAAAATTATCAATCTCATAAAAAATATTATAAATATTTTAAATTTGGTTTTGGAGATGGTTGGTTGTCTGTGAAGGTTTTTTCGGACCAAGATTATATTGAGAGTAGTTGGTTTTTTTTTGATATATAATAATATGCGTGATATATCGATGGATTTATTTATTTAGTTATTTATTTATTCATTTATTTATTTATTATTTTTGTATGAGTATCAAAACATGAAATTAGCAGAAAAAAAACAACTTGCATGTGGTTCATGACAAGGAGTCAATTACCGATAACGATATCATACAACTGTCCTCTATAGTGACGTTACCTTGTGGTGCAGCGCCTGGTAATTCTATTTGGCCATCAAAAAATTGATGAGCACCATCACAACCTTCGAATTGATCCTTTGATAATTCGAAACTTTTCTTAATTGTGTCCCATTTACCAAGAACCATTAATAAATTAGCAGGCTGAACATGGATATCTTGTTGTTGTGAATCATTCTTTGGTTTCATGATCTTTGTAATACGCGGAACGCTAGTTTCAACATTTTTATATTTTTTAAAAGTTTCATCATAATAGTAATCACCACTGTTGACCCATATACATTGCGAATAACCATTTGGATAAGAACATTCTGTGAAGATATCACCAAACGTTTTTGATATTCTCACTTGATAACCATAACTTGATTTAGCTCCTACAAAATCCCCGTAGGCTTCGATTGGCGATACTACTTTTTTCTCGATTGTGTCAACTGTAACTCTGACGTTGATTGGAACCAGTTGAGATTTCAGCTCTAGCAGTTCGGATTTACCAGTATTAATAAATTTAGTTTGTTTGAAATCTTTCTTAACCGTGCTGCTATTGTTGGTACCTGGTTTAGTCATCTTGACAGCTAGGCCCTCTCTATAACGGTTTTCGTTTTCATTAAAATATCTCATGAACGGTAGTGCAGACAGTCTTGGTAATTTTGAAGCCACATTAAAATATTTTAAAAATTGTTTCTTAAACACAGATTTGACTAGATATGGCGGTGTGACAAAAAACTGCAACAGAGAAGCAATCAACATTGCATCGGAGAGGTATGAATCATCTTTTGCAGTGTTTTTTTTGACGTTTCTATTACCCAGGTCTAATATTACAATTTCACCGACGTTAAAAATCGCTGCGGATTTGGCAACCTGATAAATCTTATGCGTTATTTGTTCGATATTCTGGCAGTCCTTCAGTATGGTCGTCGGGATACACAGCGAATGGTTGATTGACTTCGATGTGACTTTCATAATTTTTTTAGGTTTGTTCAGTACAACGGTCTTTCTCCTTTTGTTTGAACTTCCGGCATTTGCACTATTCTTCTTACTCGGTTTCTGGGGTTTTGCATCTGCAGCAGATCTCTTGGCAGCCATGACGATTGAACAAACACTGGAGCTAAAGCTGGTGCTGGTGCTGGTGATGATGTTGATGTTTGCTTTCTCGATCACAAATTCTGAAATTTGACAATCGAATTTTTTTTCAATTAAAAATTTTTCGCTTCGAAGATCGCGCGCGTTTACCCGCCACAACGACAACCCCATCATATTATATTATATTATATTATATTATATTATATTATATTATATTATATTATATTATATTATATTATATTATATTATATTATATATACGTGCAATGTATTTGATCTTGCTCAGTCTTCATCTTCCTGGTGTGGAAGTGAATTTCTGTTCTTGAAGACGTGTCTTACGTCATAATGTTTCTTTCTCATTTCTTCAAAGCTCTTGTGTCTTGCTTCGTCGTCTTCTGCATTGTTATTTGCATCAATGTTAAATTCTGGTTCTCCCAGTGCAAACTGATCATCATCATCATCAAGACTTGGGATATCACTTGTCCTTGTCAATTTGCCGAGATCGGTATCATTATCGTCGTCGTCGTCGTCGTCGTCCACCTTGTAGTACTCGCCTTGAGGGTCAACGGCGCCTTGGTACGGCGTCTTTGGTTCGTCAACATGAATGTCTTGGAATTGCTGCTTAGTAATTTCATTTTCTTGTAAATTTTTTTTATTCCATTGTAATTTTTCTTCTTCTTGTTTTAAAAGTAGCGTATCCTTCGGCGGACCATTTCTATGCATCGACCTTATCTGTGCAACATTATTCAAACCATCGTTCGTGTCCCTTTTCGAAGTTAGTCTTGCGTTCAGTTGTGTATTTTCATAAACTTTTTTCCTGAAATCACTCAAGGACTCCACGGTTTCTCCCTCTTCTCTCTTGCTGGCTTCTTCCTCTTTCAACGCATTCTTCAATATTCCACCCATGCTGACCAAATAAATAAATATCACTACTATTTTGAAATCTCGTTACAAATTTTTAAATTTTGTATGTGGAATTTTCAAAAACGTTTCTTTAAAATCCCTTTTTTTTGTTTCATTTGAAAAAGAAGAAAACAGAATCTTCATGCCGGGTAACGCTGCTGACAGATAGACAGACAGACAGACTGCACTTATGAAATTAAATAATACGAATGCAATGTTTAAAAGAATATTATCTTGTTTTATATAGTGTTCTTCTTCTATGTTGCACTGTGTATTTCAACGTTTTTTTTCTTGTTATTGTAAAGTGTCGGTCGGCTGTTTAACGATGTCAGCGTCTCAAATTTGAAATAATAATAAAAAAAAAACAGTTTCTTCCTATTTAAAATAGTTTCTTCCTATTTAAAATAGTTTCTTCCTATTTAAAATAGTTTCTTCCTATTTAAAATAGTTTCTTCCTATCATCAACGGATAAATGTCCTGCTCCCGTATTTGTCACTAGTAACAAACCACCAATAATACTTAAATTTTGATAAAATTCATATTTTAAGAAATCTCTCTTTATATCATTGTAAAACCAATAATTATTAAGAGTAACATTATAAATTGTTAACAAAAGACATAAATTTATTGATGCCAATTTTGTCTTATAACCAATTGCAAAAAAACTTGTATTAATTATTGTAAGTATAACCGTAAACCAGGATTTAGTAAAAGTGAAAGCAACAAACATCAAGACAATTAACATTCTACCAATTAATAATAATACACTTTTTTCCCTTTCATTTTTATTTATCAGTTCAGGTAACATACCAAATGGTGTTTTATTTTCAACAATTGAATCTCCAAACACAATTAATAAACCACCAATAACACTAAAATTTCTTAAAAGAAACGCTGATCCAGTAAATAAACCATATATAATAATTTGTAAAATATTACAACTACAAAGAATACCAACGACATATTTTGTATATTTTTTTAACATAAGTAAACTTGAACAAATTAACATAGAATTCGTTATTAAAAATAAAAAAATATAAACAAAAAATTTTGGGTAACGTTTCCATTTATTTAAATAAAATACTTGATCATCCCATTGTGAAATAATTCTAAATGAATCTTCAAAAAATGTCGCAACAATTAAAAATCTAGCAATTCCTGGTATATAAGGTCTTATCTTAATAGCAATTGAAGTCGTAGTTAATTCTTCAATACTATTTGTTAAATTTTCAAATTTATATTGTATTTTCTTAATTAAATCATCGTTGCTGAACCTAGTTGAGAAATTATTATTTGTTACAGACATGATTAAACAAAACAAAAAAAAAAAAAAAATTAAATAAACAAACAAAAGAAAAAAAAAAAAACCCCCAATTGGTAATTATATTTTTTTTTTTTCAAGATTTGATATAATACATTGATAAAAAGTTTTTTTTTTTTTTTTACATAAATTCTCCTTATATAAACAGATTTTTTTTTTTTTTTTGCCAAATTTGAAAGAATTGATTGAGCATTACCCGAAAAAAAGGGTATAATATTGTTGAAAGTATGAAAATATTAAAAGTATAAAATGTTGAAAGTATAAAATATTGAAAGTATAAAATATTAAAAGTATAAAAAATTAAAAGTATAAAATATTAAAAGTATAAAATATTTTACTTGTTTAAAAATAAAAAATTAGCATACATACAAATACTTAAGCAAAGTATGAAACAAGACTAGCTGGTAATTTACCTGATTCAATAAAAGTCTTTGCAATAGCTTGTAAGATAGATTTAGTTTCAGATGAATTATTTTTCATTTTTTCAACGGTTTCAACTAATTGTTCATCATCTAAAGTATCAACAATTAAACCAAGTTGTTCGTCAATAATACTTGATTTATCGGAATCACCAAAGTAATCATTATCTTTACCAGCATTACGAATAGCTCTCTTATTTTTTTTCTTTGCTGCTTTAGCCGCTTCTTTAGATTTTTTCTTATCAGCTTTAGCTTCAGCTTGTGCTTTAGCTTCCGCTTCAGCTTTTTGTTTTGCTTCAACTTCAGCTTTAGCTTTAGCTTCAGCTTCAGCTCTTGCACCAGCATCTCTTTCCCATTTTTTTCTTTCTTTTTCTTTTTTCTCTTCTTCTTTAAATAATTTAATACGTGGATCTTCATTCATTGCTCTTTCAACAAGTTTAACTAATCTTGCATTATCAGCAGTTTTTTTCTTATCTCTTGCAGCTTTATTTTTTCTTTCAATGTAACGTTTATGATCTCTATTAGATGAATCATCTGGAACATCTTCATCTAAAAATTCAAAAGTTCTCCAAGAATCAAATCTATGCCAAAATGAATAAAATTGTTCGACTTCTTTCTTACCAGTGGTTAAATCACCTAATGTTGGTACAGGAATTTTTTTAGAGAAACGTGATTCACTTTCAAAGACAGGTTTCCAAGCTTCAAAAAAATCATAATCGGAACCTTTCTTTGGTGGAGCAACATCTGCAACAAAATCACAAGAATCGTATTGTCTTCTTTTATTTTTATCCGTTAAAGTTTCAAAAGCTTTTTGAATAATTTTAAAGAATCCATCTTGATCTAAACTTGCACCAGAAGCAGATTGTTTATCAGGATGATATTTAACGACCTGTTTTCTATGAGATTTAATAATTTGATTGTCGGTTGCTCTGTAACGTAATTTTGATAAACCCATAGCCGCGTATAAATCGGCCGTTTTCCAATCTCTTGCATCGTGTGCTAACAAAGTTTCATCAGCTAATTCAGTATCGAATAATAATTCGTCTGGATCGACGTTTGATTCATCGATTTTCTGAACGTTTTGTTCCGCTTGAATTTTTTCAAATTCTGACCATGTGTGGTTTCTTAATGTTCTTGTTGCATGATGCATAAAGAATTTACCAACAGGTTCAATTGGACGACGAATTGGTTCAGCTAACTTAGAGGAAGAAGAAGCAACGTTGACGGTAACGTCAGAAGTCAAAGCAGGTAAAGTAAACATGACGAACGTTTGCAACCGGCTTTATTTGAATACAGTGGAAACTATCTTTGGTAAAACGCCAAGAATATACACAACAATTTAAAAATCTGCCAAAAGTTTTTCACGTTTTGCTTTTTTATATGAAAAAAAAAATTTTTCACTTTTGTCCGGGTTGTGCGTGGCGTGCGGGTAACAGTGCATCGCATACTTTTTGTTTGTATTGCGAAGTTGCAGTTGCAGTTGCAGTTGCAATTGCAATTGCACAACGTTTATTACTTTAAGAAACGTTCTTTGACTGCGTTTGCCAGTGTATAATACTACCTCATTTGCACCAACACCTTCAAATCAACTCGCCCTTGCTTGGAGTGATACACACAGATCTCTTCTCTTCTCTTCTTTCATCGATGCGTGTAAAAAAAATAACGTAATCAATCAATTAAACTTTGAACTAAAAATACATCAGATATTTCATTATTTTATATATATATATATATATATATATCTTTCTCAAGTTTCAAGAACCCAAACCCAATCTTTTTGAATATATAGCAATCATCAAAATGTCTTCTCAAAGACAAGATTTAGTAATCTTTAACGATCAATCTATTTTAACCAAAGACCTTTATAATTCAAATAATAATGATACAATTCTTATTACTTCCACAATGGCTACTCAACCAATATGGCTACTAATGGCTTTATTAGAAACTCATCTCCTTGGTAATCCATATTCTTTAAATATTTCAAAAACAACAAATTACAATAACAATAATGAAAATACAAATCATTCAACAATTATTGGTTCATTTATTTATGATGATAAATTTTGGAATGATTTTTTACAAAAATCAAAAATTAATAATAATGAAAAAAAAATTAAATTAATTAATAATGAAATAATTAAAATTTTATTGGAAAAAAAACCAAATGATTTAATCTTAAAAGATTTACTTAACTTATTTATTTCAAATAATAATAATAATAATAATAATTCAATTATTTTTTTAGAACAACCTGAATTTTTATTAAATTTATTAAATGGTTTAACAAGTAATGAATTAATTGAAAATTTTTTAAAACCAATTCAAAAAAATTGTAAACTTTTATTCATTTCAACTAAAATTGATTTATTTAAAATTGATGATGATAATTATTATTATTTAAATAAAAAAATTATTGAATTTAATAGATTTTTTAAAAATTTATTATATAATTCAATAGTTATATTAAATTTAAATCCTTTAAAAACGTTTCATGCAAAAGATATTACTGGATCTTTAAAAATTTCAAAAGGTGGTTCTTTAACAAATCATTTATCATCTCATGTTATTGAAAATGAATATTTATATTTAACTGAAAAGGATTCAACAAAATTATTTTATAGATAATTATGTTATATATATATATATATATATATATATATATATACTTTTTTTTTAATTATATTATTTTTTAATTATATATATACTTTTTTTTTAATTATATTATTTTTTAATTATATATCAACATTTTAATTATTTCTTCTCGATTTAATTATTTCATCTAATTTAAATTCAATTGAACATCTTGCTGAAATTAATGATAAAATTGGCCACGTACTCTTTTCACCGGTATTAATCCAATAAGAAATATTATCTAATTTCCCTTCAATAATTCTCGTTAAAGATAATGATTTCATCTTTGGTACAATTGCAATTTCAATTGCACTTCTTGGTATTCTTTCATCAATTATTAATCTTTTAATCCATGAACATAATAAACCAAGATTATCTAAAACTTGCATTCTATAATTAAATTCCATCGTTAAAATATTTTTCAATTTTCTTTCTAAATGATATTTAAATTTAAATGCTAATGGTTCCATTTCAATAAAA
Source organism: Jamesozyma hellenica (assembly GCA_030571615.1). Lineage (NCBI taxonomy): Eukaryota > Fungi > Ascomycota > Saccharomycetes > Saccharomycetales > Saccharomycetaceae > Jamesozyma > Jamesozyma hellenica. The sequence goes on along the minus strand of JAJLYD010000251.1, from coordinate 6,350 downwards.
TTTAATTGTGATAAACCTAATTCATCAGGTAAATTATTTAAAATATTATTATTTGTATTTGGATAATGTTTATAATAATAATATTTTGATGTTTTAATTTCATGTTTTAAATCATTAACAATAAATGGAGCTAAATAAGGTCTTGCTAATGATATTATAAAATTATTCACATTAAATAATTCAGTTAATCTTGTATAAGGATTTTCAATATCATTTGAATTTGGTATTATAGAATTTTCTGGTGTTAAAAATTTAATTTTTCTAAATTTTTCAATTTCAATTGGTAAAAAATTTTCAATTTTATTATTTAAATTTTTACAAACTAAAATTGTATTATTCGAAATAACATCTGATCCTAAACTACATTCAATTGCTGATTTAATTAAAATATTTGGTGTTGTAACATAATTTAATAAATTAGGACATGATGAATCTGTTGGATGAATAACAATATTAAAAATTTTTCTTGTCTTTTGAAAAGCTTCTTCAAACGTTAAATCTTTAATAACATATTTAATAACAAATTGAATAAAAAGATAAACATCTTGTGAATAACCATGATGAATTAAATTTTGAATTAATGTTCCTAAATTTAAATGTTGTTCAACGTTTCCATAACCACATGATTTTAATAAATTTAAATCATCTTTAATAATATTTAAAATTTTTAAACCATTATTATCTAATAAATTAATTAATTCATTATTTGAAAGACATCCAAAAAATGCTGCAATACATGCACCCATCGAACTTCCGCTAATTATATTTGGAATTAAATTCTGTTCTAATAAACCTTTAATAACACCTAAATGGAAAAGACCAAACAATGAACCACCTTGTAAAATTAATGCAGTTGTTCCTAATGAAAGTTTACAACGTTGATAAAATGAAACAGGTTGAATAATTGAAGAATTCGATTTAACTTTATTATTATTTAAAATATTTAAGCCTTCGATTGTTTTATTTAAATATCTTTCAATGAGTAACTTTGTACCTGAAAGTGATTTAGTAAATAATTTTTTATCAGCTATACCAGCAAAATTTCTCAACATACATGGACCAGTTGTTGAGAATTTCTCCCTTAATACATCCAAATCATTATCTTCAACTGCCTTGATTAAAATTTTATATTGTTCAATGACAGAGTTAAAATCGTATCTCCTTGAAAAAAAATTCCTTCTCCAAAGATTTGCACCAGTTATTTCATCCACTTTTGATGCATTAATCAACCATTCTTTATAAGAATTTGAATTATCTAAATTTTTAATAGCCTCGTAATATGCTACTCTTGATTTTGGAGCTAAGTAATTAATGAATTTGTGGTACCAAAACGAGTAAATATCTGTAATAACATTCAATAAATTCCAAAAAAATAACGGTATATGATCCAAAATCGCGTATATTAGAGTTAATAACCATGATTTTATCGTTAACATAATGGAAATTTTCATCTCTTGATCATTATACGTTTTGTATCGTGTATATTATATATATATATTTGGCTTATGGAAAACTATGAAGTCGTTTCTCTATCTATTGCTTATCCTTATTTTTTTTTTTCTGTTTTTTTAAATCCACAAAATTTTGCCGCTGTACTTTGCTTGCGAGCGTATCAAACGATATCCGAAACGCTGGAGTTATATAATAAATATACGACTTACATAGTGAACATAATAATTATTTTATATATATATATATATGTACATGTTAGTACAATTTTATGCCGTTGGGGCAATTTGATTTTCAACAATTTTCTTCCACTTGGCCGCCGTCACTTCATCTGTCTTCTAATGTCTTTAATGCAGTCGATACGCCAAATTGAAGCATTTGTATATTCATGAACAGATTCTGTTCAGTTTACGTATTGTTTGAACAATTGGCAGCACCAAACTTAGATCAAACACATTATCAAAACAAAGAGTGTCTATTGTCCTTCTGTATACATGTATATAATAAAAACAATACTTCACAACAACAAAAAAAACCAAACCATTAAAAGTGGCATGAAAAAGAGAAGAAAAAAATAGAATTTTGTTTTGCTTTTATACTTTTTTTTTTTTGTTTTTGCCGCGAAAAATTTAGCCGCCCAAGTCCCACACCGTCTCCGGGTAACCAATTTAGTTAATTTTTTGAATTCTTTGGTGGCAAAAAATTGAAAAAAAAAAAGAGGGAATGGATTATTTAATTGTAACAAATAATATTTGTTGTTCAGAGGGCAGACAAATTCAACGTTTTGATTGTACAATTTCAAATATTGGTATATAGTCAATCATGTTTAGAAACAATTACGATGGTGATACGGTCACTTTTTCTCCAACAGGTAGATTATTCCAGGTCGAATATGCTTTAGAGGCAATTAAGCAAGGTTCCGTTACAGTTGGTGTAAGATCAAAGGATTATGCTGTTGTTACTGCTTTAAAAAGAAATGCCGATGAATTATCATCTTATCAAAAAAAAATTATCAAATGTGACGAACATATGGGTCTTTCGTTAGCTGGGTTAGCACCCGATGCAAGAATCTTGAGTGATTATTTAAGACAACAATGTAATTATTCAAGATTAGTATTCAACAGAGATTTATCCGTTGAAAAAGCCGGTTATTTGTTGAGTGACAAAGCACAAAAAAAGACCCAATCTTACGGTGGTAGACCTTACGGGGTAGGTTTACTAGTTATTGGCTACGATAATAGTGGATCTCATCTATTAGAATTACAACCCTCGGGCAATGTCTTGGAACTCTATGGTACCGCAATTGGCGCAAGATCACAAGGTTCAAAGACTTATTTAGAAAGAAATTTAAACAAATTGGTCGAAGAAGAGGAGAACCCAATAGAGAATAAAATAACAAAGGAAGATTTAATTAAAGTTGCTGTAGAATCTTTGAGACAGTCATTGAAAGATGAAACGTTAACCAAGGATAATTTATCTATTGCAGTTGTAGGCAAAGATCAACCATTCATAATTTTAGATAATGAAAACGTTATTCCATATTTGTAAAAACGCACAACCAACCAAACAAACAAACAACCAAACCATGCAAAGCAATGCAACGCAATGCAATGCAATGCAATGCAATACGCAAGCAAATAAATAAATAATTAAATAAACGAATAGATAAGTGTCTTTGGATACAAAAGTATAAAAAATTAAATAATCAATCAAATATTTTATCCATCTTCCATTGATACACGTGGTAATTGAAAAATCTTTCCAAAAATAAATTAACTGCGCGCACGTGTTAAAGCACGTAGTCACATTCAACTTTTATAATAAAAACTGTCATTATAAAAAAAAATTTTCTATGGTAATTCATTTATTTTCAACCAAATTTAGTAACTGTCAATCTATGAAAAACTTTATTAATGTGTTGCTCCCTGCAAGTTCTGTCAAAATATGTGGTATCAAGAAAACCACAAGCAAAAGGCAAAAAGAAACAAAGATTGAATTTAAAAAAAATTATTTTTTTCACATGGAATAATTATTATAAATATGCAAGTAAATTTCAATTTACTTCAAATCAAATCAAATCAAACTAAAACCAAATTACTATTTATATTCTTGTTTTCATTTATTTATTCTCTTATTTATATTCTTGTTTTCATTTATGTAATAAACATAATCAGGACAGTAATCAACCATCAACCAACCAATATCATCATTATGTCGGATAATAAACATATTACAAACCCAATCTTAAGAGATATTCCTACCTCTTTTAAGGAATTTAAAGACTCTATTGTCAATCAATCAAAAAGAGAAGTTTTAATTGCTAAACCAGGTTTTTGGAAAAATGACGGTGAATTCTTATTAAATAATGATACCATTATCAATAAAGTTCCGTCAAATGAAGATAATAACAATTATGATTCTGAAATTAATAAAAATGAAATTAAATTAAATGAATCTGAAATTATTGATACAAAAAATTTACAAGATATTGAAAGAAGAAAGATTAATAGTGGCGGTGTAATGAAAAAATATTGGCCAATAATTACAACCGGTGCGGGTTTATTCTCCGATGGTTATATTAACAATTCCATCTCATCTGTTTCAACATGTCTATCAAAAATTTATGGTAAACAATATTCTGAATCAACTGCAATTAGAAACATTTCTTCAATTGTCTTTGCAGGTACAGTTGTCGGTCAATTAATTTTTGGTTACACTTCAGATCATTATTCAAGAAGAATTTCAATGTTAGTTGGTACCACAATGTTAATAGTTTTCACAATTTTGTGTTCAGGTGCTTGGGGTGTTAATACAACAAATACTACCGCTGGAGGTTTATTTGCAGCTTTAACAGCTTATAGATTCTTCTTAGGTATTGCAATAGGTAGTGAATATTCTAGTGGTTCACCCGCTGCAGCTGAAGCTTCAAACCTTTTACCACAAGGTAAAAGAAATAGATGGTTTATTTTTTTTACAAATTTCTCAATTGATTTTGGTTTTGTCCTTGGTGCTTTTGTTCCTTTAGTATTGTTATGGATTTGTGGTCCAAAACATTTAACACCTGTTTGGAGAATTTCAATTGGTTTAGGTGCCATCCCACCAATTTCATTATTTATCTTAAGATTGTATTTTAAAGAAACAAAACAATTTAAAAAAACCAAATTTAATAAATCAATGCCATATGGTAGAATTATTAAATTTTATTGGTTTCGTGTTACAGTAATTTCAATTATTTGGTTTCTTTATGATTTTTCATCCTACGCTTTTAGTACTTATTCATCAATTATTATTGGTCTTGTATTACCAGAAAATGCCTCGCTTTATCAAAATTTTGGTTGGAATGTTGTCTTTAATTTATTTTATATTCCAGGCTCTTTCATTGGTGCTTACTCATCAGATTATTTAGGTCCAAGATTAACAATGTCACTTGGGTTAGTTATTCAGTCTGCAATCGGTTACGGTTTAGCTGGTGGTCTTGATAATCTGAGAAAACATATCGGTGGTTTCGTTGTTGTTTATGGTATCTTTACGACTTTAGGTGAATTCTCTGCAGGTAATAATGTTGGTATTATAGCCTCTAAAATCAATGCCACTCCGGTTAGAGGTACTTTATATGGTATAGCAGCAATGATTGGCAAAGTTGGTGCCTTTGTTGGATCTTACGTATTTCCAACCATTGTTAAACGTTATGGATTACAGGCACCTTATTACGTTTCTTCGAGTTTGTGTATATTTTCAGCCATTATTTCATTTTTCCTTTTGCCTGACTTAGATCAAGATGCAATGGATAGAGAAGATGAAAAATTTTTACAATATTTAAAAAGTTCAGGTTACGATATGTCACGTTTAGGTGAAAATGAAGATAAAATTGAGAAAGTTATATCAAAAGAATATCAATCAAATGAACAAAGTGATTTTAGCACGGTTAGTTCAAATTAAAAAAAAAAAACAAAAAAAAAGCTCTATCGTTTGCACGGTAGCGTAAAATTACCAAGTAACGTTAAACGACTTCCTAGCTATTTAGAAACGAAAGACACTCAGTTAATGATTCAAGTTTTGTTTTTTTTATATTCCTTGTGCTAGTAAATATTACATAAATTTTAAAGCAACTTAATTATTTTTCATTAAATAAATTTATTCACGTTACCAAAGACATTTTATCAGTTTTCGCCTTCCGAAGTTTCAAAGTGTGACATTTAAAGACAAAAAAAAAATACAGACTGATAACGGAAGCCACAGTCAAGCTTGCAAGAGCAAACATGCTTGCAACAATTGCATTTGCATTGATAATGTTTACGAGTTTATCAAGCTTTTTATGCAATCAATAGTTTTGCACGTTTGGGTTTTTTTATTTTATTTTTTTTGAGTCTCAAAATGACATATCAAGAAGACGTGGAAATGACTTGAGTAGTAAGACCGGTTTTCCGATATTTGTTTTTTATTGAATTGTCTTTGATGGTTGAATCATCTTGGATGACTGAACGATCCCTATATTGTCTTTCAATGGAAAATGATAGAGGAAAGCTGACATATAAAATCATTATTATTTATTTACATTCCGATGTTTTCTTTCAATTTATTCATTCTAGATTTTTTGGCAAATGAAGTATTATAATAATAATAATAATAATAGTAACATATAAAACTAAAAATCATTCAGATCGTTTTCTTCATCTATATATAAAGTTATTATGTCGAAACCGGATATTAATGAGGAGAGTGATTCTTCTAGTATGGAAGTTGAAGCAACAAGAATTCTGTACAATTATTCATCAAATGCGAAACCCCAAGATACTTTAAAAACTCAAACGCTTGTTGAAGTAAATGAAGAAGTTGATAATGAAAGTGCTGATAGAGAAATTATATTAGAGGCTTTTGAAGACGCTTCTACATGGGAGGGT
>JAJLYD010000250.1:0-33374 GCA_030571615.1 Jamesozyma hellenica | reverse complement strand
AAAAAAAAAAAAAAAAAAAAAAAAAAAAATTAAAAAAATATTATCCTTTCATAACGATAATTGATAAAATAATTTATAACTAGGATGGTTGTGTTTCAATGGTACCAATTACAGCATGAACAGTTCTACCATCTACAATTGCATTATTAAATATATTTTTAACTAAATTAATTTGGTGTATTGTTGGATTTTCAAAAAAAACTGTTGCAGTAGCAGATCCGGATGCTAAATCTCTAACTTTAATATGAGATACAGGAATATTTGCCAAATCTTGTATTTTTGATTTCAAAGAATTTGCATCGACACCTAAATTTAAATTATGAATATACACTATTTTATCATTGATATCCGGTTTAGTAGAAATCACAAAGCGATTCTTTTGAGAGCCCACAAAATTATTTTTTTTTACGTTATTCCTTTGTAAATTATTATTGGTTTTATTTTCACGCCTACCATTTGTTGTAGTAATATTGTTTCTATTTTGAATGTTTTTCATCATTCTTTTTTGTGTCGATTTTTCAATTCCTGATAATTTTTTATTTAGAATTTCAACACGACCAATAAGTTTATTCTTCTTCTTTGCTTCCGCAATTGTTGTCGCTTGTCGTAAAAGGTCGCCAACATCATCCTCACTAACTAATTTACCATTCACTACTTTAAAACCTTTATTACGGTTCTTTTGTTTATTTGCATCATCTCTCTTATTAGTAGCAGTAGTTGTGGGTGCAAAATCCCAAGATACACCCCAACCATTATTTGAACTAGAATTTGTTGAAGTACCGGCTGCCTTTTTCTTAAAATTTTTACTTTTCTTGGTATTTTTGGCTCTACTTTGTGCATTGGATCTCCCCATAATTTATAATTTTTTTTGTATCAAAAACTTGTTTATGTATCAATATTACGTAGTTCACTCGTCCAAAATAAATAAAGTTTTAATGTTTAATACATAATATATTTTTATTTTCTTATATAGAGATTTAATTTGTCAAGATTAAAAATTTTGTTGTGTTTTCTTTTTCTGTTTCTTTTGGTTCGCGTGAAAAACAACAAAACGCATCAATACTGCAAACCAATTTTAACAGTTGAAGCTGCTGATGAGGTAAATTTAATGAATAGCTATGGATTACAGAAATTTTAAATCTTTAAATGACGTTCCTGTATTAGGGTTTTTTTCCCACTTTTGCTGTACTATTTGTACGCTCCAGTATTGCTATCGCTAATCATATAACTCTAAATAATTTTCAAATTTTATATATAAGCTGTCTTGTTTTTTCCTTTTAGGTCAATTAAAGAAGTCCACATTCTTTTGAAAAAGAAATTGTATGGATGAATTGTGGGTGTTCTGGATTTTGAATACTAGTATAATTAATGTTATTAGATGATGAAATTATATTTAAAGGCTTGTTAAGAAATAGTAGTCCATTTTTTATTTTACTTTTTTTACTTAAAAGTTTCATGTTTTTTTTTCAAAAATATAAAAAATATAATATACAAAAACAGTTTCCTACCACTATTTAGATGCCTGTAATTATTATTCGATTTATATGAGAGGTTCTTCCATTCTTTCAACATCATTTTTCCAAAGATGTGAAAATTTTTTCATTAATCTTGCTATATTTACGCCCATTTTCAAATTTACTTTTTCCTAAAAATACAGTACTCTTATTATTTTCTGACAATTATACGCATAAATCTTAATATCTCAGAATAAAACGTGTAGTGAAATAGTACCACTCTAGTCATTTCTGTTTCAGCAGTAAGAATCTGGCAAAATACTTGCGTAAAACTAAAATCTAAATTTTTCAACTCTCTGGATCAATTTTTTTGATGTTTACCTTCAATTTAGTTTTTTTCTTCTTCTTAACAATGCTGCCCTTTATTAAGCCTTTTATCGAATTTTTACCGTGATGAAGTTCTGCTTCTTCTAATACACCTTCATTTGAACCATCTTTACTTTTTAAGGAACGTTGAAACTTTTCTTTCTTTCTTTCAAAATCAATTGTCTTCTTATCCAAATAAGTTTCCATTTCTTTCTCCTTTTTCAACTCTTGTTCTTTAATATTTTTAAAAAATTCTAACTCATCTTTACTCAATCGATTAAATTTTTCTCTCTTTTTAACCAAGGTTTTAACTTCTTTTTGTTTAGCTATGGCATTATTACGCAACTGATCTCGTAGAGATTTTCTACTCTTCCTTTGTTTTTCCTCCTCGAATTTTCGTTGTTCAATTTGTTCTCTAGTCTTTTGGGATTCTATGTCAGTATATCCTTCAGAAACAAATACTAAAGGCTTCTTTTTAAATTCAAAACCATTATTGTTTGTACTCATTAAGTTTAATATCAATGAAAAAAAAGAAGAGCTGGGTTTTAATTAGATCAGTTCTTTTAACCTTCTGTAGTTGACACTATTTTAATATTTTTTGATATTGCAGAGTTGGATTTTTCCAGGTTATTGTTTCTTAAAAAAAAAATTTATTCAAGAAAAAAAAAAGTACAAAATAATATGAAAACCTTTGATGACAACCTAGATTTATAAATAATAAAACAAGAAAAACCCAGGATGTTTTAAGAATTAACAATATTCAAAAATAGATTGTATAGAATTGTTTGCTTTTTTTAAAAAAATTGGCATAGCATAGTTTTCAACTTTGACCTTTTTATCTTGAAAAATTAAAGAGAATTTTTCGTCTTTGTGCCACCAGATGTCCACTGGTATTTGCTTTATGATCGTCATAGATACAAGTTCTGAAGATAATATATTCATTTCTCAAAGCAAAGTGCTGAACCAGAAATAAATATTTATCTTCATTTTTTTTATAAAGAACGAAATAAAATGCATACGTATTTTTTATGAACGCAAAACAACAATAGTGATGACCGTGATTTGTTATGCTTATTGCGAGCAAAAAATATTTAAGGCTACATTGCCTTATATCACATTAAAAGTGCAACTATAGTGTGTTTAAACTGTATTTTTCCATTCACAAAAATAAGTATTGTCTAAACTAAAATAATTATTTTTTTTTTTCAAATTTAAACTTAAAATATTAAATTATTTAAAGTCAGTTGACATTAATTTGTCTAAAGTGTGAAAGGGTGAGTAAAGAGTAATTGAAGAACAGTAAAATAACAATGCAATTAAATTTTGAAAATTTCTAGATAGAATAATTTAATTGTTATATTATTATTTAGGATTACATTTTCAAAATTATTATCAATTGTAGGAAAACATCGTTACAACAAAAGTTGCGACTTAACGTGGTTTTTAAACTTTCTTGATTTTGCTTTACCGCTTAACCAATCTAACTTTGAATCTAGTTTTGATATATGAATGAGCTATTTTTTCTCATTCTTTCGTACAAGTGTATTATGTCATATTGATATTTTACTAATTATGAATTGGCCTTTCAGTTGTCACATATATTGTAACATAAAAATAGTAATGATCGTCTCTGTTTCGGGATGAACTAGTTGCTTCACCAGTTAAATTACTATTATGTGTCTTTTGAAAGTTAGTTGGATCTCAAAATTTTATATTGGAAAAGTATATAAAAATGCATATAACCTCGTTTTGCTTTTTGAAAAAACGAAGACGAAAAACATTGGTTGTCATCATAATATATGATATATATTTCAACATATATATATATTCTTAAAACCCTTTTTTCTAAATGAAGGTACATTGCCAAAAAAATAGCAAGTAAAAAAGTGACCTAAATTGTAATTGTCTAATGATAGGGCATTTCATCCCTAAATAAAATTATAGCATTTTTAAATAATTTACAAAATTTTTGAGTAATTTTTTTGTTTAAAATTAATATGCTGTGTTATCCAACTATCACAGTTTAATACCTATTTTTGACCGTCTTCATACAACCATTTAATTTAGCAGAATCATGAGCGCCACGACTTCTCAAAACGGGTGACTTAAATCTAAAAATAAATATGTAACTTTTAAAACCGAATTGTGATTTAATATTAATTGGAGGCTTTCTAATATATTAATCATACAATCTGATGAAATATTTTATTCTTATCCAAGATCTGTTGTTTTTTTCATCTGTCTTTCCAATGTGTTTATGTCTTTTAAAAACATTGCATCACATTAAAGTTTATCAAGTTTTTTACATTTTGATATTATCTCGCTAATCTTTGATTGGACATTGATACTTTGCTTATATTTTTTTGGTTTATTTACTATTTCCTCCATATAAGAAAATGAATACAAAACTAAAAATGTAATATAGTAGACTGAATATTATCTAAATATTTTTAACCCTCATTAGCAAAGTTAGAGTTAAAATATGAATACGTTTAAATACATTTGTATCAAAGGGGGCTTGAATAAAAAGGTTTATAAAGTGCGTAGTTGTCATATCAAATTATATAAAATTAAGCGGATTTAGCTCAGTTGGGAGAGCGCCAGACTGAAGAATTAACTTTAGTCAAAAAGATATCTGGAGGTCCTGTGTTCGATCCACAGAATTCGCATTTATTTTTTCCATAAAAACTCGAATTGTTTATAAAGCATGTCAAAATTTAACTTCAAGCCATATGCATCCCTATATTAAACAATAACGAAATGTATTGATGTCTCTTTCCATCCACAAAAGGTAAAAATAAGGATAAATATTTAATTAATAATCTGATCGTTTGTGTTTCCGTTTTTTATAACACGATATTTAAGCTTCCTTGATAATATCTCTCTATTAAATATTGTCACCTCAGTATTCTTTTAAACTTTTACATTATAGTTCCTGCGTTTTTATTAAAAATAATATTTTATTAGGTCGGTATTTTTAAAAACGTTTTTCTTTTTTTTTTTTGTTTTGTTTGCAAAAATAACATTAAACTTTAAATTCAGTTTAAATTTTTTTTTATAAAAAAAAAAACAATTTTTTAAAAAAGAATTTCAAAATCGTATTATATTTGTTAAACATAAGATACGTTTTATGTAGACTGCAGATCTCATGTATAATTATATTAAGGGACCTGGTTATCTCTTATACCCTAAGTAGAGGAACTATATATATTTCATAGAAATACTACTTTATGCTTATTAATTACTATATTTACCACTAACGTATACTTAACTTAGCTTCACCATAGAGCAACTCCCATCCACAGCAAGTCTTAGCTGTTGATAGCTTTTTTAGTCTAATGGTCAGTCCAAGAATATTTTCAAACTTTTTTTCACTTTGGCATATTCTCGTTTTTTGCTGGTGAGGAATGTAAAAATCATATTTAATGTCTGACACGCATATATAAGTACATAATAAAAAAATATTACGTCAGGATATATATATTTTTGATAATAATAATATAATTACAATAATTTGTTTACTACCAGTATAATTTAAACTATTAAAATATGACAGATTTTTAGAAATATTTTTTCAGCACTCTCAAGAAAAGGATCTAAAAATTTTATTGTCAAATTATTATATTTTTTAATTAGCCCAATACGTTTTTGCTGATAAATAACCATTTATTCACAAGTAATGTTATTTTTTTTTTGAGTCACATAGTGTTACAGAATGTAAATTAAAATATTAAATATATTTTTTTGCAACTTTTATTACTTTTTTTATATCAATATGAATAATCTTAATTATTAAAACCTTATAGACGAAAATATTCCTCTTCAAATAGCCCCCCGGCACTCAAAATTTCATTATAAGGAATATTCCCAATGCCTTTCCAACAACTGTCCTTGGAATATTGCTTTTTGCTTCCATTCGATCCAAAAATATCTGGTTTTGAAGAGTAATCGAAACGTTCAACTGACCTTGAAAATGTTCTGGGAATAATTAAATTTTCTAACTGTATGTTATCTTCTAATTGAAAAGAGTCATTATCTGAGCAGTGATTTACTATTGACGATGATAATGTATCTCTAACAAAAAGTCCATCCATTTTCGAATTTGATGATTTGATTACATAATTTTTTTCAATATCACAACTAATCATTTCATCTGAAGTTTCCGAACTACTACTTTTACCGCACGTTATTTTTTTGGATTTACAACAAGTCTTGATCAAATCATCAGATCTTTCCATAGTCAAGGACCCCACAAAACAATAGCTTTCTGAATCGACTCGATAATTAGGTTTAAGTTCAATATCCTTCAAGTCTATAGATTCTTTCCTTGAAAAACATAAATTCTCTTCACTTGAATCAAGAAAAGGAGAATTGTAGATTGGACTATTTTGAAATCTTTTAGGGGATCCCAAAGACTTATTATAAGACGGCAATTGAGTAAGTAGTAAATTTTCAATTTGTTCCAACGTTTCAATTTTGACGTTCTTTGGCATAAAATTTTCCCTTTCATAAACTGTTCCCTTTTCATAACACTCTTTACTGCCTGATACTTTAGAATGAGTAGTGCATAGTATGTTTTGATTAGATTTATAGGATTTTGAAACAAAAGAATCAAACTGATCTGATCCGGATAAATGTAAAACTTTAGATTTTCGTTTGGAAGGTCTACCTACTTTATTTTTTTTGGAAAATTCTGTTCTTATTTTTTCATCTTTCATCGCTCCTCTCTTTTCATTTCGATTATCATTTCTTGGGAATAAAGAAGGATTTATTTTACCATTGGCACGTTGAGTATGTGAATAATTAGAAGGAGATCTTCCTCTTATAATTAATGGCGGAGTTTTCATTTCTTGCATATATACAAATAGCCCCTGCGTTCCATCAGACAAATTTATTCTTTCACAATTGGTTGGAGTATCATCTGTTAAATAGCATGGGTTTTCAATGACAGCCCCGAGAATAACATGTAGATGAAAGTGCTTGTTTTGTTGACATGGCTTTTTTATACTAATAGATGAGGCAAATTGGACCCTTTCATATCTGGCAACTTTTTGAATTCGATCATTTGGATAAGAAGACAAAATGCAGTCATCGGGATAAGTTTGCTCTTGATCCCTATAAAAATAAAAGGTAGAGTCATATTTCTTCATTTTATTTGCATTTCGAACGTTTGATGCTTCTCTAATAGTTTGATGATTCGGTAAGCTCGATGGAAGTAGTGCACACATTGCTGGTTCAAATTGAGGCCCTTTATCTCTTTTAGCTGTGTGTTGAACCAAATTTATTTCGGTTTCTTCATCATCACTTCTGGCTTTGATTTTAATTGCAAAATATTTAACTCTTCCAGTTAAATTGTATTCATCGTTTAAAGTACTAATTTGAAATGAACTTGTAACAAATTCTTCCAAACTGTAATCAGGGACCTCGTAAGAAGAAACTAATGTGAAGTAATTTCTCTTATAACCAACCCATTCTCCTTCAATATGATCAAACCCCCTATCTATTCTTGGAAGTATATTAAAATCTACATTTCTTCCAGTATTGCAATTGACGACATTTGCAAAAACAGTCACAGAATCAAATTGAGGTCCAATTTTGAATTGCAAGGTTGATCTCGGAGCAATCTTCAATTTTCTTTTATCAAAATAATTTGAGGTAGTCCCATCCTCATTAATAGTGGTCAAAATTTCGGGATCATTATTTTCATCTGTGATTTCTCTATCGTAATCTTTATCATTTATGAAATTTCGTTCCATTTTATTTTTTCAGAAAGGTATAATTCTTATATTACTAAATATATAAAAAATTATTTCAATATATTTCTCTATTTGCAAAATTTCCATTAAAAATGATTTTTAATGAACTCATAGAACCACAAAAAAGTGTCAAACTTTTTTTTTTTTATTACTTTTTTACATTTGTGTCGCTTACTTTTTTTGCCGCCATTAAACTGAAAAAATGTTGCTGTAAATGAAAATTTTGGAATTTCAATGAGTTTAAATATACTGGTTTATATATATATTTGTCACATTTAATTGTATATTTTGTTGTGTTTTTAACAATAGTGCTTTTAATGTTTTCTATAAATATACTATACACACAAAAAAAGGGTCATTTAGACAAATTTCGGGTGCTTGATGGTTAGAGCGTATACATCAAGGTAATTCGTAAATTCATAAATTATTTCATTCATAAATAAAGCATGAATTGCCAATGCAATACCAGCACCTAACCACGACAAAGCCTTGATACATTCAGTTTTTTCGCAACCAAAGATATCAACCAACAATTTATATAAAAAAAGTTGAACAATTGGAAGAAACACAGGAAGATTTTTGAAAGGAAATTTTTGTTTGGTTAAGTGGTTAACAATTATTCTACCAACTACAAACGCAAAAGAAAGACCAATAGATAGTACTAAAGGCAGGGAAATAAATTCCGGCTCCACAGTAACTAGTATTAAAATATGCAATAAATGAATAAAGTACGGAAATATTCCTTTCATCGCCTTTTTAATTTCAGAATTTGAGTTTAATAATATTTTGTCTTTTCTGTAATAATCAATAACATTTCTTCTGGCCGAAAAACAATTCATGGCAAGACCAAATACAGATAAAAAAATAAGAAAATCGCAGGTATCGATCTCAATTAATTGATTACCAATTGTAATAGAACCTATTTTGGTGTGCCATATGACTTGAGGTCCAAAAATGGCCGTTAAAATAAAAAAGAGACAAACACAAAGAATACCTTCTACAGGACCAGAAAATTCGCTTAAATATAAAACATGCGTGTGATATTCTTCCCATGTACTGAGGTAAAAATTAGTCAATAATGCAAATTGGGAAAAAATTAGTTTGTATGAATAACCTATTCTTGCAGTGGCAGCAAACAAAAACATCGATAAGGTGGTATTAATAGCATCAATACTATGATCAAATAATTCACCTAAGGGACTGGATTGACCAACTCTACGAGCATGAACACCGTCACACCCGTCAAACGTTTGATACATAAATAAACCAATCGCATTTGTTATGTATACCCAGCGAGGAAGTTCCTCTTCTAAATTTGGAGCATAATAAAAACTTATAACGACATTTATAACGATGAAACCCAAACCTGATAATGTAATCAGATTAGGTGCCATCCATTTTGGAAAAAAGTTCACAAACCATCCCCAATACGGCTTTAGAAAATATTTGGAAACTATAGAACGGTCTTCACTTTGATATCTATAAAAAAACATATATATACAAAAGGTTTTGCAAATTTTTGCTGTTAGTAACAAAGCTTTTTTTTAAACATTTTTTCTAGAGGTATAACGTACTTGTAGTATTTTAGATTGTCTATGGACCTTCCAGGTAAAAAAAACCCCATTTCTTAAAAAAAAATATCAAAATTTTAAATCAATTAGGTGAATTTGAACACCCAAAATTCTTCGATAAGTTTGTTAAATTCGATATTAGTAAGACAAAAAACAGAAGCTGCAACGGTTTTCAAAATTGAAGTCTCGATGCTTTGATAATTTGTATAAACTAATTTTTTTTCACCATCGCCGGGCGCAGAAAATTTATTTTACGATTCAACTGGTTCTTGCACATGTGAATGGCACACAAGAGTCGTGAAATTCAAAGTAAAACCAATTATACTTATATTATGACAGTATATAACTACTTATTTAAACTAAATTGAATAATATTTCAGCATTGTACAAACTAATTCTTTCTCATTATTTCATTCTTTGCATCTGTAATTTTAAATCATGAGCATGTTATTAACATCTTAGAAACGACACCTAATAACTGCTCATTTTCAACAGCAGCGGCAACACGTTCCTTGTCATTCAATTGCTTGTTCACTTGGGCTTCACTGTTATGAGTTCCTGGTTTCACTAAAATATTAATTCTGTAACGAGGAGGCAAAGATCTCTCTAATCTAACTCTAATACCCAACCCAATAAGTGTAGCAAGGGAGCAGTGTGTAATAGTGGGTGTTATTTTTATTATAACTTCTGCGATATGTTTTGGGTTGCCGTCATCGTGGACCTCAATGTCTGGAAGATTAACAACAGAAAGTTGACCAAGACTCAAAGGATGTTCAGGATCTTGAATTTGTGCAATCAAATCATATATTTCCTGTGCATCAACTGGGTCACGAGCAGTTTCGTCAAAGTTATCCTCAAGATCATTTGTAGTTGATTCACATTCGTCGCCAATGCTTTCTTCATCGCTAGTTAATTCTGGGACTGCATCTAATAAAAGCAACTTATCTAATAGTTCTACATTTTTCAATATTTGAGAAGTTGGAGAGTTATCAATCTTTAACAATAGTTTTTTTCTGTTATAAGCTTCTCTGCTTCCAAAGTTTTGCAAAAGTTGGTCATTTACTTCCTCCTGTCTTTTGGGTAGTTGATCTGCTTCTAAGACATCCGGATTTTCATTTAAATATTCAGACATCACTTAATCTTTTTTCTTATTGATTTATTTTCAATGTGAGTTAATGAAAAAAAAAGCGTTCCTTTGTTAACGTTTGTATTGTTCTCTTCAAACAATTTATTTGCTTGTTTGTCTCACTGTTAGAATTAATAAGCATCTTAATCCGCGCCCTGGTTTCAAAAACTATACAATTTGAGAACAAGAAAACAAAGAGATAGAAAATATATTAAACAAAGATATGCACGTGTATGTATGTATATATTTCATGTTATTTTATATAAACATTGTATATTCCACTTTAGTACATTTATTCTAACAGGGCTTTTGCCTCGTCCAATGCCTCCTTTGGAAATCCAGCCAGTTGAGCAACTTTTAGCGCATCTGATTTTGTACAAATTCCCGGTTTAAGTTCATAATCGTAGTAAAAATCAGTCTCGGCAGATTCAGTTATTGAACTTTGACGAAAGCTAATTTTATTTGCCAACTCAATATCATTTTTCTTGTCCAATATCTTGCTTAAGTCCTTCCCAAAATGCGTTGCAAATAATGTACGACATTTATTATTTTTGATTAGATATTGTAACGAAGCAAATGCAATACTAACGCCTTCTTTACCACTTGTACCACGGCCAATTTCGTCTAATATTGCCAAGGATTTCTTTGTGGCACCTTGTAAAACAAAGGAAGTTTCGACCATTTCAACCATAAAAGTGCTCATTTCATTATATAAATCATCTGCAGATCCAACTCGACTAAAGATTTTATCTACCAATCCAATATGTGCACTTGTGCAGGGAACAAAGCATCCGATCTGTGCCATAATTACAATAATGGCATTTTGTCTCAAAAATGTTGATTTCCCTCCCATATTTGGGCCTGTAATAATCCACGCATGCCCTTCATCTAATTCACAATTATTTTTAACAAAATTTTCCAGAGATCTTCCCGCCAATCCTTCTTCAACCATTATATGTCTCCCGCCCACAATATTTAATGAGGAACTATTGTCTACTTTTGGACAGACCAAATATTTTTCTTTCGCTAAGATTGCAAATGAAGAAATAGCGTCTATATATCCTAATGTATTATTGATTATTCTAATTTCATTGCTCTTTTCTACTAATGTCTTCTTGAATGAATTAATTATACGTTCTTCTTCTTGTTTTATCTTGAATAAAGTAAGATCTAAGTTATTAGCCATCGTAGTCCATGATGAATGTTCTAACCATCTTGTTTGATTTGAATGCTGCAATATATACATTGAATTTTTATTAAAAGTTCCGCCTTCCTTTATCCAGTGCGAAAGCTTATTTAAGTTAGTAGGCGATCCATACACATATATTGCATATTCCCCATTTTGTCTTTGTTTTAATTCAACCTTCCGCACCCCAAATTTATCAATCAAAAAGTTTTTATATTCTTGTTCTAGTTGGTTTTTGTGTTTAAGCAGAGCTTCATATTTTTGATGAAGCTTAAACAAAAATTCCGAATATTCTGGATTAATTAATTTTTTCAAAATCTTCTGATTACTATTGGTGGAACTGGGCGATTCAAAATTTGTAAGACAAGCTGTGAGTTCCAAATCATCACTTTTCGATACGTCAATGCTATTTTTAATGTTAGTAGATTTATCTCGTTCTATTATTTCTTCCCTATTTATCGAACAAAGAATGTCATTAATTATTTCCATATCAAACTCGAGTTTTTTAGTAAGGTTTACAATTATTGGTTGAATTGTTTTATTACACAATGCTAAAACTTCTTCAAAAGACTTGTTAATCTTTGAAGCTATCAATAAAGAATCCACAATTTGCATTAATTCTAGAGCATTTCCTTGCCCAAAACTAAATTTCTGTAAAATTCTAGATAAATCTTGAATTCTTTTCAATTTAATGACCATTCCTTGAGTGAAATGAATGTTTTCCAAAAAAAAGGATACTAGATTCTGTCTATTTTTAATCTCTTTAAGATCAAGTGATGGTCCCGATAGCCATTGCGTCAATAATCTGGTTCCAACAGGTGTGACAGTTCTTCTAATGGATGATAACAACGAGCCTTTTTTGCTATTATTCATAATGGTCAAATGCAATTCCAAAGCGGTATTTGTACGAGAATCAATCTGCATAATAGAATTTGCTAATTGCCTTTCTGGAATTTGAAAGTTTATTGAACAATTTGGAAGACTATCATTTACATATATGAGAATATTTCTCAATGCAGCCAATTCTTTTTGGGTTAATGATTGTAGTTTATGGTCTAATTGCTTTTGTAAATTTTTGTCTTGACTTGCAGAAAATAATCCATAAAATGAATCAATCGAACGATACTGAGACGGTTGGAGTTGATACTTGATAAAATATTTCTTCAATTCAACTAATTCTGGATACCATTTTCCTGATTCAATTTTGTAGGATAAAATCTCATTATCCAATAAAATTTCTCTGGGCTGAATTCTTGTAATAACAGATACCAGATCTTTTAAAAATGTTTGTTGAACAAATACTTCTCCGGTGGAAAGATCGCACCAACATAAACCAATTTTAGTATTCCCATCTGCAATTTTATCCATACAATTTTGAGGAAATTCAATATTCAAAAGATATGTGTTTTCTTTAAAGTTTTCAAATGCTTCATCAATGAATGTCCCTGGGGTAACCACTCTGGTTACTCTTCTGGAAAACTTGTTAGGGTCATTTTCTACTACGTCTTCGTTTTTAAATTGATCCACGATAGTAACGCTATATCCAAATTGATTTACAAGGACTTTGAGATGTCGATTCAATTGGTTAACTGGAAAACCGGCAAAGGGAACTTTCCCGTGATTATAATTCTTGCTAGTTAAAGAAATATTCAGTTTTGGAGCATAAAGAGTTGCTTGTTCAAAATAAAGTTCATAAAATGATCCCATTTGAGTTAACACAACATTGTTCTTATATTCATCAATTACTTTTCTAACATGTTGCAATGTAGGAGGAAGCAGAGATGATTCTCTTTTAGAAGATTCAATTGATTTAGTTTTCCTCACAGAAATGGGTAAAGTATCAGTATCAACGCTTACTGAGGGAGAATTAGCAATGTTTTGAAGTGAAACCTTTAGAGTCGTCACTCGAATATTACTATTATCCGCAGTAGTAGTTGCATATTTTCTTATGACAAATATCTTTGGAAGTTTTTTTATTCGGCTTCTCAAAACACATCTCATCGTTTAAGTTTGTGATTTAATTACAATTTTTTTTTAATTGTAGGTGATTCACTAGCTAGATCTTTTCTTCATACCATGTTTTAATTCATAAACCCAACCCGATGAGTTTAGTTCACGCGTAATAAAATCCGTCAAAAAAAAATGTGACACATAACAATATATATATATATCATTATATTAATTCACAAGCAAAAAATTAAAATTAATAGAATAGTTTTGTTATAATACGAAGTATGAAAAATTTTTTTTTTGAAACAATCTAACATATTTTGCGAAAAAAACCATTCAGATAGTTAATACCTCGATCTTATTAATAATACCGATTTAATAACATTGAAAACCACCCTTTTATTCAAAAATTTCTTAATTTTGTTTCAAAAAGGTAGTTTTTTATTTGTTTAAATAACGTGTTAAATTAAAATATTAGATAATATAAATGCAAAAAAAAATATAAATGAATGAATAAATGATAAGAATGGTATTAAGTGAAAAAAAAAAATAAATATAAATCTAATTTGCCCCATCAGTTCAAAAATCCTTTGCAAGAAGGTGCTCCACACAGACATGGTAAACGTTCTTCGTCATCCGTCTCTCTTTCAAATTTATAATCGTAAGTTAGTTCCTCATTTTTCGCAATGTCTCTTAGAGCGTAAATGACGATTCTTCTCATACCTCCAACTTTAATGATTTTTGCAGTACAACTTGGTTCACAACAATGATTAATAAATCTTGCAATACCACCTCTTTTGGTAGCGTCAATGACATTATTTTCATCAACCCTAAATAAATAACTAGAACCAATTCCGTTTTTGATATATCTTACTTCTCTCATTTCTGCAACTGGTTGTCTAATTCTTTCTCCAACATATTCGATAATCATCTCTTTAGCTGCAATTGGCTCCAATGCATAAAGACCCCAATTGTGAATTGCTGATCTAGCAAAAGTTACAGGCTTTTTACGTTTGTTCAATTGGTTAAGTGATAGTAATTCTGATTCAGAACCAATAGCGGCTTTTTGAGCTTCAATATCTTGCTGAAATCTTCTATTAGAAGCTCTATTTTCTCTCGACGATGAAACTTCTAATCCAGTTAAAATGGTTTCATTTTTATTATCAGGTCTGTTTGATTCTTCTCTTTGTAACGTATTAGATATTTCTTCAGTTTCATTTATTGAAACATTATTATTGTCGTTTCCATTATGATGCTTCACTGTACTTAACGGTTGATGAACTCTACGACGATGTGGAAGATAACATGCTTTTAACTTATCAGGAATCTTCTTAAAACCCACAGCTTTGAAGGATAATGAATTATTAATTAAAGAAGCATCCATCTTGATGCCTTCATTTACATTAAATTGCCAATTATTTTTTTGTTCCTCATTTCTTATTTTATTATTAATAGTCCACAATTTAAATTCAACTAGAGATTTTTCTTTCTCTATTGATTTATTTCTCATAATATTGTAATCAATATCAAGTAATTTTTTAAGTAGTTTAAAATCTTCATCATCTTTGATTCCTTTCTGTAAATCAGTTATTTCAAGGATGTCTTTTTCATCAAAATCATCCTGGTAAACTGGAATTGGAAATTCAGTTTCAGTTGGTTTAAAATGTTCTTGTACAATCACATTAGATTGTTCCTTATTCTCAGCTTCTAATTCACTTGTTTCAACTTCAAATTTAGTTTCTTCATTTAAAGACTCTGGCGTTGTGGGTGCTGTATTTATCTTTATTTTTTTGTTTTGATGATCAGCATCCATAAAATCATCTTCATAATCCTCTTCTTCTTCTTCTTCTTCTTCTTCAGATGAAAACATTGAATTCTCTGACGTGTGAAATGGTGAAGTTGTGTCAGTCGATATCGGAGTAGGTTCTTTAGAAGTTGAATCTTCATTTAATAGATGGGCCATTGGTCGATTAACTAATTTTAATTTTTCTGACTCTAAATGCTGCAAATTTTTTCTTTGATAATTATTATATAGTATAGAATCATGAGTTTTCCTTTTAGGCCCACCCTTTTTAAGATAACCACCATAAAGCTTAAAAATATCAAAATCTCTATTATTATTATTATTACTATTATTATTAATCTTCTTTTCATTTTGATCTGTTTTTTCTTTAGAATCTTCAGAAATTTTTTTTTCAAGATCTTTGGCTTTCTTTTTTTCTACTAAATCAGGAAAATTATCAGGACTTAGTGTATCAAAAATGGTTGGACCAATTATTCTTCTTCTTATATCAGTGTTTAATGCTTTTGATAAATCTTTAAAAATAATATCTACGGTGGCATTTATTAGTTCATCTTTCGAATTAAAATGTGTTTTTGGTTTTTCTTTAAGTTTTATATCAGATAAAGCATACCTGTTTCCAATTTTTTCTTGTTTAATTCTTATTAACTGAAATCTAATTAATATTTGTATTCTTTTAGTATGGGAACGTAAACTTAATTTCCCACTTTCAAAATCAAAACATTTTTTCGCTTCTTTTAAATTATTAAATACAATATAAAGTCCGGTGTAATGATCAACAAAACGAGCGTACCTATAATTTCTCAGTTTATATCTGTAATCTTCTACTCTAAAACCATTATGACTATTAAATGTTTTTGAAACAAATAAACAAGGTCTATTTTTAACTAAATTTGTTAAATCCAAAGGAATTTTTCTATCTTGAGGGTTATAAATTCTACGATAAGTCACTTCATCAATAATTGGATCAGAATCGTTTTCAACAATTTTTTCAATCTTTTGTTTAATGGGAATTTTTATTGTATTTTTTTGTTCTTTTTTCTTGATTTCATCAATTTTTTGCAGATTTTCTTCAATGATTTTTGATTTAATTTTTTCTAATGCATTATTTTTATTAAGGATTACATTAAATTTTGAACCCATGATTAAGCAACCATTTTCATTATTTTTCATTGCTTTAAATGCGGATTTTGCAGAATCATTAATTTTACCTGATGAACTTGAAAATCTTAGTAAAAAAATATTTAATGGTAAAGCATTATTTGGATCCATAAATGATTCAAAATGTGAAATTTCACCAAATTTTTTAAAATAATTTTTAATAGAAACTTCCTGTATACTTGTAATTTTTGATGCTGGATATAGAATAATTTCACAAGGAGGCGGTTTACCTATAGAATATTTATCATAAGAAATCCTTTCTAAAGGTATTAAATTTGATCTATATTTCCTGTATGGAGTATTTTTAAAAGGGACATCTTTATTTCGAGGATCAATAGATTCTAAATTTGGCTGCCTTGTCAACAATTTTAATTTGTTAGATACATTTGTATTAATAACAAAACCTTCATTTGGAAATTCATTTTTATAATTCCACGATGACATTTCATCTTTATGAGTTAATTTTTTCTGAATAGGATCAAAATAATGATATTTTGATTTGAAAATTTCATCAGTATATCGTATTTTTGGATTAGGCCTTATTGATTCATGATTAAACATACCATTTAATTTAGATTTATTAGTACTATTTGTAGAAGTCCTAACTGATGAGGTACTTTCATAACGGGACCTTGAAGATGTTGGTCCATACCACGTTTTATGTCTGTGATCAGAGTTAGTGTTAGGAGGACCAGTAGCATGATTATGGTACTGGTTATAATTGTGAGTATTTGATGAAGTATAGTAACGAGATCCTTCTTGTTCTGTGTTAGAAGCCCACCTATTTCCTGTAGAGTTTGCATGATACGGCGTATAATGTTTATTTCCCCTGTACTGTGGATGGTACGAATTGTTTGTGTGTTGAGATCGACGCCGGTTAACTGGTGGAGGAGGATACGACCTATTATAATAACCAGACATGTTTGAGTTGAACCCTGAAGACGATGTGCAACTGTCTCTTTCCCACAACTGCAACAGCAAAGATACTACCAAATGATATTAATATATATATATGAATATATATAAATATGAATATGAATAAGAATATAAATATGAATGCTTTGTGTGGTCTTGACCATTGTCATTTGCTCATTGTAAAGCAAAGCAAAGCACTTTTATTTGTTTTCTCATTACACGAAACGCATTGCAAGAAAAGTGTGAAATTTGCAGTTGCTTGTAATGAAGAACCCAGACACCGCGTGCAAATACTGACAGATGTTGTACGCTAATACTAAATATTAAGTTGGTACAGATCACAGTATCATTAAATTTGCAGTAAGTTTAAATGAATGGTATTTATTTTGCCCAGTAAGTGGTTTTGCAAAAGATGTCACTGCGATTTGCTGGGCATCTGTCTGTTTCCGTTTTTGGAAGTTTAGCTAATGTTGTGAAAAATAAATAAACAAGATAAAATGAATTTGATATTGACTGGATTCGATAGTACAAACAGCCAAACGTTACTAAAGATTCGATTTTATCGATACACTATTACCAGTCGGTTGCTAGAAAAAAATAAGGTTTTCTGAAGTGCAGAAGTTTTGTCGCAAAATATACCAAGCAATACAATATAACGTGACAGCAGCAAGTAATAATATTAAGATCAATACATATATTTCCTCAGGATGTCATCACTGCAGATTCACAAAAGTATAGCAGATGTTCTTGCTTTGGAGAAAACAGACGAGCAAGATTGGAATTCAGGTTACTTGAAGAAATTAGCATCAGCAACTTCAACTTTGTATAATACTTCGTTAAGTAAAGTAATGTTGAAAAAAGATGAAGAACCCGCTAGGTGCCATATATCTGCTTATATGGCTTGTGAAAAATTAGCATCGAAACATATGCCCGATTTATCTTTTTATTTAGATAGAATTCCCTTAGATCCAAAAAGAGTTAGTAATTTAATCGTTGCATTTAAACAACAAATTTTTCAAATGTCACCAGTTAAAAATTTTCAATGGACTCCCAGTCCAAAGAAAAGGTCAAGATCAACATCACCATTAAAAAATAACGAAAGATTTACTGCAAAGGATCCAAAAGCATTAAGAGAAGAACTTTTTGGTACACCAAGTAAAAAAAATAAATTTAGTAAAAGTCCATCTAAATTATCACCAACAAAGCCTTTAATTTCACAAATTCAATCTACGTTTAATGAAAAAAAAAATGATTCAACTACTGTTATTTTACCATCTCCAAGAAGAAAATTAGCATTTGAACAAGATGATTCCGATAGCGATAGTGATAAAGAATTGAATAATGATAATAATACTAAAGATTTAATTAATGATAACGATAATGATTTTTCTAATAATAATGAATCAATTTTTAAAAAAAGTCAAAAAGAAACCAATGAAAATAATATTGATGAAAATTCAGAAATTAAAATATCAAGAACTGTTAGAGGAAAATATAAGAAAAAGATAAAAGATTTAAATTTATTAAATAAAAAATATTGTAAGGTAACAAATATTGAAATAATTAAATTATGTAACGAATTTGAACTTCCAAAAGATGTCGCGTATAATATTTTAAATCATTTTAATTCGAATTCAAATTATTTAACTTGTCCTTGGCAATTAGTTTGTGGTTTAATATTAAATTGTATCTTTATTGTTTTCCACGAAAGAAGA
This sequence comes from Jamesozyma hellenica, assembly GCA_030571615.1. NCBI lineage: Eukaryota > Fungi > Ascomycota > Saccharomycetes > Saccharomycetales > Saccharomycetaceae > Jamesozyma > Jamesozyma hellenica. Next base: position 14,373 of record JAJLYD010000250.1, on the reverse strand, counting down.
GAAAAGGATCCTCGTGTTGATTATTGGATTATCGAAAAAATGATGAAATTGATTAACTGTTCTATACCTGAAGAAATTTTATCATGTTTTAAAATCGTTAGAGAATTAATTATTGGTGAAAATTGGTATCGTAACTTACAAATTAAAAACAATTATTTTGATGGTAAAGAATATAATTCGATAATATCATTAAAATTAGGTTCAATGTTACAATCGAATAAATTTTTAGTAACAGATGATCAATTTAATAATTGGAAACGCAGAGTTGAACAAGATTTATCATTAAGAGAAAAGTAGTGGTAAAATAACAGTTTAATATTAAAATACATATGTACTGGTAAATAAATTAATTATTTTAAAAACTATTTTTGAAAAAAAAAAAAAGGAAGCCGCTCATCAACTTATGAAAAGAAATAGGATGAGATAGTTAGAATAAAAACGTTTAATTTTGTAAAAATTGTAAAAATATATATCGATGTAATAGTTTATAAATAAATAATATTATTTTTTTGTACTTTATTAGAAAATTCAGAGAGTATGGGCTATATCGCTTGAAATTACTTTGTCGATGCAAGATTGTTTTTGGACAGCGTATTTACCCTCTCGTAAGGTATTTGTTAATATAATAATTTTTACAATATGAATACTATAATTAAAAAATATAGAAATTTTTTTTTTTTAATCTGTATATATATATATATAAATTTGATTATAATTAAATCATACCTCTTGCACGATAATCAGCTAAAGTTTCTTCAACTTTTGCTTTAATAATTGGATCAGCTCTAATTTTTTTTTGAATTTTTGCAGCTTCAGCAAAAGTAATTGCTTGTAATTTTTCATCGATTGATCTTGCTAAATTTGCAGATTCTTCAAATAAATTAATTGCGGTATCAACATCTTCTTGTTGTAATTTTAATTGTGCTAAACCAACTTTTGCTTGTTCAGATCTTGGATCTAATTCACAAGCTAATTCTAATAAAGCTGTTGCTTCTTTAAAATTTTCAGGATTTGGTTGTCTTGCTAAGACGGTTGCTTTACCAATTAATGGAGCAACACCAACATGAATATTTTTTTGTTCTTCTTCTAATCTTTTTGCAAAATCATATTGTTTTGATGCTAATTCAAAATCATTTTTATCAGCTAAAATTTCAGCAAAAAAAGTTGGAATTTCTGGTGAAATTGGGAATCTTTTCTTTGCTTCATCAAATTTTTTCTTACAATCATCAAAATTATCTTCACGATAAGATAAACAAGCTAATTGAATGTAAGGGAAAATATTTTTTTCATCTAATTCTTTTGCTTTAATAAAATCTTTTTTAGCTAAATCATAATTTTGTGTTATAAAATATAATTGACCACGATGATAATAAGTTGGAGAATATTTTGGATTTAATTCAATTGCTTTATCAAAATAATTTAAATAATCTGATTGATTTTCACCTTTATCAGCCATTGTTAAAGCTAAATAAATATAAGAATTAACTCTTGGATTTAATTCAATTGATCTTTTAATTAAATTTTGTGAATTAATTAAATCATTTTTTAAAAATTTAAATATACCATTATATTCTAATGCAATTGATAATTTTTTTTTTAAAATTTCATTTTGATTATCTTTTTCAAATTCTTTTTCAAAATGATTTAAAGCGTATTCAAAATTTTTTTCAGCGGTTAAATAATTGTTATCATTTGATGCATTATATAAGTTTTCTAAAGCACTTAATAATAATTTATCATAATTATCATTTTCATCATAGTTATCAAAAGATAATTCAGGTTTAAAGATACCAAAGAATGAAGCCATTGAAGTATTTGATGGTAAAGATTGTTGTTGTTGATTATCTTCATTATTTTGAAATTTTTCTTTTAAAACTTTCATTGCTTGTTTATTTAAATTTCTTTCTAATATAGGTTCAATTGATGAACCACTAAAATCATTATTTAAAGATAAGACGGATAAATCAAACATTGCCTCTGAATAATTTTCTAATTTTTCATAAGCTGAAGCTCTACGTAATAAAGCTTTTGAATAATCTGGTTTTAATTCTAAAGCTTTTGTTGTCATTTCAATAACTTTATCGTAATCATTTAATGAAACGTAACAAGCAGAAATATTTGAATAAAAAACAGGATCATTTTTAAAATTTAAAGCAAAATTATAATATTTTAAAGCGTTATCATAATCTTTTTTTTTAAAAAAATCGTTACCTTTATCTTTTAAAGCAATTGCAGATTTTTCTTTTTCATCATTTGTTAATTTAACAATATTAGTTAAATCAGGTTCACCATTTTTATTAGTTGGATAAATTGGAATTGTATTGACAATATTATTTGATTGTTTTTTCTTTTTTTTATTTTTATTTTTTTTCTTATTCTTTGAAGAAGAAGAAGTGGAAGAAGAATCTTTATCATTATTATCAGATTGATTTTGATTTTGTAATTGATGATAATAATAATAAGCACCGAGAGCAGCAGAACCTGCGGTAATAGTTGCTATGATAGCGGTTTTATTTCTTGAAATAAAAGAAGTAATTGAAGAAGAAGAAGGATTTGATTCTGACATAATTGATTAAACGTATAATTTAATAATGAAAGGAACAAAAAATAAAGATATAGAAAAGGGGAAGGTTAAAACAAAACAAAAAAAAAAATGAAATCTAAGAATTATAATGTGATTATGTACAGGTTAGTTAGTTATAATAAATTTTATAATGGTTAATTAAACAAAACCCAAAAAAAGAAGGAAAATAAAAACAGTTCAGATTGAAAATATCGAAGAAATTTTTTTTTTCTTGCTATTATTGTTGCTTGTTATTATTATATCTCCCTGGAATATAAATAAATTAATATAAATACAAATAAAATAGCAAAAGATAAAAAGATTTAATTTGATGTAAGAATATTCATGTTGTCTTCTTTTTCAACCACAAGTGAAAAATGAACGATAGAAAATAACAGCGTGAAAAATGAAGTAAAAGTAATTTTATACGGGTGCAGTAAGAGGGTAACACACTAAAAGAATGAATATAAAATAAATAAATAAATAAAAAATAAATAAATAAATAAATAAAATATGTACATGAAGTGAAGTGAAGTGAAGTGAAGTGAAGTGAAGTGAAGTAAAGGGTGTGATTTTTTATTCCCATTGATTTTTGTTTTGTCTTCTTGCAGTCAGCCATTGTTTTTTGCATTCTCTATAGGCGTCAAAGTAGTCTTTACAAAGGTCTCTATCGTAGTTGTTACGGTCGAGACATTTCATTGACATCTTTGCTGATTCTTCACACGGGTCGTAGTATTGACTATCGTCCTTTACCATGAATTTGTATTTATTCAGTGGTGCTTCTGGGTTGTCAGGGTAGTACTTGAACGACGATGGGTCGTTGTCCTTTGGTGTGAAGTTTACTTGTTCTTTGTCGGTGTCGGTTTGTTTCTGCTGTTGCTGTTGTTGTTGCTGTGTGTTGCTCGAGTATCCCATGGTATGCTATATTGTATTGTATTGTATTGTATTGTATTGTATTGTATTGTATTGTATTGTATTGTATTGTATTGTATTGTATTGTATTGTATTGTATTGTATTATTGCCATTGCCATTGCCATTGCCATTGCCATTGCCATTGCTGCACTGTGCACTGCACCAAACAAAAATACAAAACACTGAAAAAAAAAAAGCCGCCCAAGTCTTTTGCCACCGTCCGGCAGACCGGCAACGTGCCGGACACCAAAAAGCCGTGCATTCTACCGACACCCATTACCCGCACACAACAACCCGTGAAAAACGACAATGACCCCGCCCACCCGTTCATCGTTACACAACGTCTTCCTTTTGTTACATTTTTATTTTTATTTTTTTTTTTATTTTTTTTTATTTTATCTCCATCATATGCTGCTAATTATACCACTACAACAACAACAACAACAACAAAAGAAAAAAAGCTTCCATAGATATTTCAACTAACATATATTAATAATAAACATCAATAATACCAAACTTTGTTTTTTTTTTGTTTGTTTTCCTTTTTTCATTATTTTTCTTTTTCTTTTTGATTTTTAAAGATAAAAGAAATATACCGCAACAACATACATACATATATATATATTTCATTATCATATCAGTTATAATATATCATTTTAATAATAATAATAATAATCATGTATACTCCTTCTGATCAATCACATTCACTCTCCAATACAAATACAAATTCTGATTTTTCTGATAATTCACCACAGTCGGGTAACACCGCTTTTACCGTACTCAATTTGACAAATTCAAATAATAATAATAATAATAATAATAGTTTTAACAATTTATTGAATACTTTTGGTATTAGACAAACTCAATCAAACATATCAAGACCAATAACTCCAAATAATTTTATTCGTTCTAATAATAATAATAATAATAATAATAGTATAAGATCACAAAATAATAGTAATAATAATTTAAGATCACAAAATAATAGTAATAATAATTTAAGATCACAAAATAATAGTAATAATAATTTAAGATCACAAAATAATAGTAATAATACTTTTAATAATGATAATTTAACATTACAAAATAATAATAATGATAATATCAATAATACTAATACGAATAATTCTTCATTACCGATTAATTTATCTTTAAATAATAATAATAATAATAATAATAATAATCATATTATAAATTCATTAGATTTAAATATTAATAATAACGATAATAATATTAATATTAATAATAATATTAATAATAATATTGCTAATAATAATAACAATAATTTATTAAATCCAAAAAATATACGTCATTATATTTATTCTGCTGGTCAATCAAATATTGATAATTTATTAAATTTGGATTTGAATGAAAATACACAATTACCAAAACAATTATCTGAAAAAGAATTAAAATTACTTAAAGATAAAAATGGTTTATTTAGTATTAGATTAACTCCAATTATTGATAATAATAATAATAATAATAATATAACTTCAAATAATAATAATAATAATAATAATAATGGTTTATATTTTGATCCAATTATTAGATTTGCTGGACCTGGTTCACAATTAGTAATTGGACGTTATACTGAAAGAGTACGTGAAGCAATTTCAAAATTACCCGAAATTTATCATCCAGTAGTATTTAAATCAAAAGTTATATCAAGAACGCATGGTTGTTTTAAAGTTGATTCACAAGGTAATTGGTTCATTAAAGATATTAAATCTTCAAGTGGAACTTTTTTAAATAATCAAAGAATTTCTCCTGCTTCAACTTTATCAAAAGATTTTTTAATTAATGATGGTGATATTTTACAATTTGGTATGGATTTTAGAGGTGGTACTGAAGAAATTTATAAATGCGTTAAATTAAAAATTGAATTAAACAAATCTTGGAAACGTAAAGCAAATACTTTTAATAAAGAAGCTTTACAAAAAATGAAAAATTTACAAAAATTATTTAATAATGGTATAGAAGAAGATGATTGTTCAATTTGTTTATCAAAAATTAAACCTTGTCAAGCAATCTTTATCTCTCCTTGTTCACATAGTTGGCATTTTCATTGTATTAGAAGATTAATTTTATCATCTTATCCACAATTTATTTGTCCAAATTGTAGATCAATTTGTGATTTAGAAACAACAATTGATTCAAGTGATGATGATGATGATGATGATGATGATGATGATGATGATGAAACTGATAATGAAGAGAATGATAATAATAATAATAATAATAATAATAATAATAATAATAATAATGATATTATAATGGAAAATTAATAACAAAATTATACAATATTTTTATTAATATTATTACTACTATTACTAGTCTTTAATTTTAAGTATATTTTAATATTTTTTAAACCCTATTTAGGTCTAAACATTTTATGAACCAATATTTATTAACCCTACCTAGGTCAAAAAATTTAAAATCTTCATTTGTTAACCCTATGCAAGAAATTTCTGTTTTTTTTTTTGTTTTTTTAAAATAATAATATTTTGTGCCCTATTTAGGGCATTGATATTTTTATATTGCCGGTTCAAATATATGCATGCATAAGCGTTACAGTGTGCAATATTGTCACTAATCGTAAAACAACGAGATGCGTTTATTGAAATACTCTATCACAAGTTTGATTATACGTGGAGGTAGCTATAGGTTTTTAATCATTTTGACAACGTATAAAAACATTGTCAAAATTGTATATTTCTTTGTATAGTAATTTACATGTTTATTTGCTGAACCATGAAAATTTTGTTCACATAGTAAACGCTTAAATTTATTTTATTGATATATTTTTAACTAGTATTTAAAACTCTACATATATTATTAGCATCCACTGTAACAACTACTTGTTTCCCCACACGTTACAAAAGTTTATGAGCCCTCCACGGGAATAAAATATCCTATTATTTCATCCCTAAAGAAGCTTGCTGTTTCAGGATATTTCGAAAATTGACTACTTCCTTAAATATTTCCTCCAAAATTTACGTTCGTTTTCCTTTTTAATGGCGACCATAACTTTATAAAGTTAATCTTGTACCTAATTACATCTTTGATCTTTTTTAGATAATTTTTTGACCATTCAGTATTTTTTATAAAAACATCAAAATTAAGAACGCTGCTGAAACTATTAAAAATTTGAAGAAATAATGCAACAATTTCCATGGAGCTACAACTTCTTACGGTATTCTTGAGGGGGGACATCATTTAACTCGATTATGATTTTCTTTTCTACTTTTTTTTCCAGAAATATTATTCTTGAAGACTGATTTAAGAACTATAATCCTAGAATAATGGCATTTCTTTACTACGCTAATAACCTTTTGTAAAAGCTGCCCATTGCACAAACGATCCTTAATGATATTTTAATACTTTAACTCTAACTTAAGTTTACAGTGTTTTTATTTTTTTGAAATTGTGATAATAAAGTAAAAAAAATATCATACGAGGGAATAATTTGTTTGATTAACTCAGTTATCCTCACTTATCGATTAAACATGTGATAAAATACGGATAATGTCTGTATTAATATTCATGTTAGGTTTTAATACGTACAAATACAAATGTTTTTTTTTGAATACATTATTACTTTTTTTTGTTTAAATTTATCTTACTTTTTACATAATTTCTACATGTTTTACATATTATTATTATTATTTTTTTTTTTTAACAAATTCTAGCATTAAATATATACATTAAAAGATTCCATATATGAAATTTTATAAATTTTCACAATAACTAGTTGGTATTAAACCTTTAACACCATTAACTTCACCATATGTCCATCCACTACCATCGTCACCTTTAATGACATTAACAATATCATTAACATTAATACTAATTTCATCATTATCTTGCGCTTCATAATTGAATAAAACTTTTAATCTTCTTTTTTTTGATAATGTATTTTGTCTTCTTGGAGGTGGTACGTTTGGTGATTTTTTAATTGAATCGGATATTTTAATGTATGTTGTTGGAACTAAACCTGTTGAACCTGTTGTTAAATTATTTATTTTTGTCCATCCTGAACCATTATCGTTTGAAATTAATTCAATTTTATCATTTAATGATATGTTAATTTCATCATCATCTTGTTTTGTATAAGAGAATAAAACTTTATTCTTATTTGAATTTAAAGTTTCATGACTATGAAATGATTCAATATCATTGGATTCAATTATTGTCTCGTTATTATTATTATTAATTTTATTATTATTGTTATTGCCTTTTTTAATATCGATATCATTTAAAATATTTAATGATTTAAATTTTGAAAAAACATTTAAACCACTTGATCTCTTTTTTTTATTTAAATTTATTTTATCTGTTGATAAATCAAAATTATTTGGAACGTTATTTTGAATACTTTCAATGATAACTTCAGATTTTAATTTATTTGTTTCATGAATAATAAATGGTGACATAATTGCCAAATAATTTTTGAAATTTTCATAAAATTTTTCTGAATTTATTATATCTTTTTTGTTATCATCATCATCATCATCATTTGTTTCTTTATTAATTTCATTTTTTAAAGTTTGTTTAATTTTATTAAAATTTGATAATTTTGATAATTCTGATTGAGTTAAATCATTCAAATTATTATAATCATTTTCAGCTTTTGCTAATTGAATTCTTAAATCATTAACTTCATTTTCAGTTGGAACAGAAAATTTTTCATCATCAAGCCAAATTGGTGATGGTTTAAATTTAAAATCATTTGGTTCTTTCCAATTTTTCAAATTATGTTTAATAAACATTGCAGTATTTAAATTTGGTTTATTTTTTTTAATAATTTTATTTGTATTTTTCAAATTTTTTTTAATTGATTCACAAGTTAAAATTTCAACGTTATTTGAATTTTTCCAAATATTATTTAATAATAAAATTTTTGATTCATTTAAATCTTGTAAAAGATCAAGAATTTCTGGAATATCTTGAAAATAATATTTATCTTTAATTCTATTTGCTTGATTAATTTTAATTAAATAATTATTTTTTATTTTATTCATTTCAATTTCTTTTTCATTTAATTTTTTTTTATTTTTATCATTATTATTTTTAGTAAATTTATTTCTTTGAACTTCAGTTTCCTGACAAGAATCATCATAATTTTTTTTAGCTTTTTCAACGTCATTAAAACAAATTTTTTTATTATTATTTAAATCATCATTTAATCCATTAATTCTAGTTAATGTAAAATCTAATTTTTTGTAAAGACCATTTATTTGATTTGAAATTTTTTCATTAAATTGTAAACTTAATTTATTACGATCATTTGCAATTGATTCAGTTTGTTTTAAAATTTGATTCCAAGTTACAATACTTGCAATTTCAATTGAACCAGGAGTTATAGAAGGATTTTCACCAACAGAAAGTGAAACAGTTAAATTACTTGTTTTTGTAAAAAAATTATTCGTTAAAATTTTCAATTTTTCACTATATTCTTTTTCAATTTTTGATCTTTCTTTATAAAATTGTTCAATATCTTGTAACCATTTCAAATTTGTTTGAACCCATTTATATGTTGGTTCAAACGAATCCTTTAATTCGTTACCAATTGATAAAGTTTCTGTCATTTTTATAACTGTTTTATTAAATGATTTTTGTTAATAATAATAATAATAATAATAATTATTTTTATTATCCCTTTTCAATAATTTAAATATTTTAAATAATTTCATTAAATTTCTTTCACACGTAAAAAAATAAAAATAAAAAAAAAAACCAGAATAAAACAAAAAAAAAAAAAAAAAAAAAAAAAAAAAAAAAAAAAACAAAAAAAAAAAAAAAAAAAAATAGTTTATTGAATAATTAAAAAATTGTAAAACTTTTTATAGAAAGAAAGAAAGAAAGAAAATGAGTGCTAATTTAATTAATGAACAACAACGTCAATATCAATTATTTCAAGAATCGTTACCGAAAGTGAATGAAATAATATTTAATTATATAGTTAATGAAATAATACCATTAAGTATAGATGTTGAAAATAATTTAAATATTGAAAATGAAATGAATGAATTAAATTTAAATGAGGATTCAAAGAGATCAGATAAATTAATTTTAAAATTATCAAGTTTAAATAATGATGAAAAATATAATTTAATACTTGATAGAATAAGAAATATTGGATTTAAAATTGGTGAAAAAATGATTAATTTATTAATTTTTAATAATAATTTAAATTTAAATTTTAAAGAGATGAATTTATTATTAATAATGAAATTTATTTGTCGTGACGTTTGGAAATGTTTATTTGGTAAACAAATTGATAATTTAAAGACAAATCATCGTGGTACATTTTATTTAATTGATTTAAATTATAAATTAATTAAAAATTTTTCAAAAAATTTAAATGATGTTAATGATAAAGATAATGAATTAAAATTAATGGAATCATTTTTAGAATTTCCTGTTGGTATAATTAAAGGAATTTTATCATCATTAGGTTATAATAAAGATAATGTTATTTGTTTAGCAACATTTATTGATGATAAATCAAATAATGAAGTAAATTCATTTAAAAAAAGTGTAAGTTTTCATATTCAAGTAACAAATCAGGATAAAGAAAAACAAATGATTAATTAAAAATAATAATAAGTTTTATTTTTATATAATTATATATATATATATATATATATATATATATACAAAATTTATTAACTTTTATAATTAATATTTTTAAATTGAATTTGGTCGAAATTATTTGTATTTTCGTTTAAATTATCATTTAAATTTAAATTTAAATTTAAATTTGATCTTGTATTAAAATCATAATCATTTAAAATTGATTGTCTATTATTAATATTATTGTTATTGTTGTTCATATTATTATTATTATTATTATTATTATTATTTTGCAACGTTGTATAATTATTATTATTTATAATATTATTATTATTATTATTATTTATTTTTTCATTACTTCCACTATTATTAATATTATTATTTATATTTAAATTTAAATTTGGTATTATTTTTGTTGAACCTTTACCTCTACCTTTAATTCCTTTATTTGAATTTTTATAAATTGATTCAAAATAATTTAATAAAAATTTATCATCATTTGAAATATTATTATTATTATTAATTTCACTTGAATTTAATTTTGCTAATTTATTTGTTAAAGATAATAAAGTATTTAAATGAAATCTATTTTGATGAGCTTTCATATTACCTAATTGAGTAAATTTTTTATTACAATTATCTAATTTACAAATGAAAGGTTTAATATTTTGATGAGTTAATAAATGTGATGATAAATTACCTTTTCTTGAAAATTTTTTAAAACAAATTTTACATGTATATGGTTTTTCACCTGTATGTAATTTTTGATGAGTACGTAAATTACCACCTTGAGTAAAACTTTTATTACAAAATTTACATTTAAATGGTTTATGACCAATATGAGATCTAATATGAACTTCTAAATGCGTTGATTGTGAAAAAAAATGATGACAATAAGGGCATTCATGTTTTTTTTTATTTTTATAATAAATACTGTTATTGGTATTATTTATATTATTATTAAAAATTTTTAAATTATTTTTCATATTATTATCATTTCTACTATTTTTACTACTATTATTAATAATAATATTATTATAATTACTACTACTACTACTACTACTATTATTATTATTATTAAATGGTTTTTCAATACCACCAACTAATTCATTTTCATTTGGTAAAATTTTTAAATTTTCATTAATTAATAATTCACCATTTAAATTTGTAACAAATTCATCTTTAATACCTTTATTTCTTGCTTGAATCATTAACATTAATTGATCAACTTTTGTTGAACCTATTAAATGTTTTTTATTATTGCTTTTATTTATTGTGATTGTATTATTATTATTATTATTTTTATTTTTTAAAATATTATTATTACGAATATCATTATTATTATTATTATTTGGTAAAATTATCATTGGTGGTTTAATATTAAATGGTAAAGATTCTCTTTTAATAAATTGATTTGTTGACGTATTAATAAAATCTAATTCATTTGGTATTTGTTGATCATGTGGTAAGAACAAAGTTGATGAATTTCTCTTTTCGGGAGGAAAAATTAAATTATTGTTATTATTACTAGTAGTAATACTATTTTTTTTAGTATTATTATTTAAAATTACATTCGAATTTGTCGAAAATGACGGGGTTTTAAATTTTGGTTGTTGTGATAAATCTATAGATTGTCTTTGATATTGGGTTGGTTGCGGCCATATTGAATTAACTATGGAAAAACCTCTTGCAAAATTTAAATCATTTATTGGTTGCTGTTGCGATGATGGTTGAGAGGTATTTAATTGTGGCATAATATTTGAATTTGGTAAATCGATACCAGGTTGTTGTAGTGGTAATAAATTTTGTGATATTGTTGATTGTCTTTGTTGATCAGGGAAATTTAAAAAATTGTTTATGGTACCGTCTGTTGAGAGACGTGGTTGTTGCAATAAGTTTGAGTATAATTGGAAGTTTTCGTTGTTGTTGTTGTTGTTGTTATACTGTTGATTCATTACTTTGCAACATTAGTTAAATAGATATATAATGTAAACAAAAAACCGTGTATTTAAAAAAAAGAAAACAAACAATTTTCTTTTTCTTTTTCTTTTTTTTGTATTTATTATTATTATTGAGATGACACTTGCTTGATATATACTTTTTTTTATTAGTATTGTTAATGTAGTTAGTTAGCTTTTTATTTTGTTTGTTAGATATTTAGTTATTAACTCATTTATTTATTGAAGTAAGTAGGTAAGTAATTAAGTGGTTGTACGAACTATGATTAATGCTGTGCTCGTTATGTTCTGTATTTGTATTTACCAAACGATAAATGTATATTCATTTATTCACTACAACCCTAAATAAAAGAAAAGAAAAGAAAAGAAATGGAACGAAATGTAATGTTGCTTGTTGTTGTTGTTGCGTTTGCCGCTCCCCTTTTATATTTTTCGTTCCCCGCACGCAACTCCGATTTTGATTTGATTTGATTTTCATTTGCTTTTACCATTCCGCCGCGCTCCACTCGTCGTCGTCGTCGTCGTTTTGCACGGCTGTGTCGTTTGGCACGGGTGCAAGTGCCAGCCGTGCCTCGTACTCCGCGATGAACGCGCGCGACGCCGGCGGCTTACCCGCCCGCAGCGCACGCACGCACGCCTCGAGCACGTGCCCCGCGGCGCCCGCGACCTCCGCGTTGTCGTCCTGCACGGCGCCCGCCACGGGACCCACCGCACGTGCCGCCGTCGTCGCCAACGACACCACGCCGAGCGTCTTGTAGATCGCAAACAAACTCACCATCCGCATCCGCACCGACGACGCATCACCCAACGATTTCACAAACACTGTCATCGCAACTTTCTCATCCACACCGCCGCTCGCACCGCCGTTCGCACCGCCGTTCGCACCGCCAACCATCACCAACTTGATAAACAACAGCACCGTCTCCATCCGTACCTCTTCCTCAACATCAATTTGACTCTTCGCCAAAACCCTCAACAATTCGTTGTTCAATTGTCGATCCGTTAACTCGCTCACTATATACGGAATCACTCGTAAACTCACTAATCGAATGTTTTTATCACTATCAAATATCCCTTGAATGAAAAATTGAAAATTCTCACTCATTCCAAAAAATTTTAATTTTAATTTCAATTTCAATTGCAATTCCCCAATTTCACTTTCATTCGCTAAACAAATAATATAATTTAATATTATAAACCGAATTTCTCTTTCATTAATTCTCCAAATTTCATTAATTACTTCTTTTATATCAATTTCATACTTTAAAACTAAATTATAATCATCATCATTTGTAATTGTAATTATTAATACAAATAAATTAATTATTAAATTCTTAACAAGTTGAAATTCTTTTAAATTAATAAATTTCTTCAACAATTTTAAAATCTCTGGTAAAATTAAATTATAATAAAATTCTTTCTCTTTTAATATTTTTTCTTTCTCATTTTTTTTAAAAAAATTTTCAATTATTTCAATTTTTTCTTCATCTTTTAAAATTTGTATCTCTTGTAATTTAATATAATTTTTAACGAAAAAATTTTTATTAAACCAATTTTTATTAATTAATTCATTATAAAAAAATTTAATACTAATTTTACAATTAATTAATTTATTATTCAATTCAATAAATTCTCTCATATCTTTATATTTACCCTCCTCATTAACAATCTCTTTAAAAACTTTACCTAAACTTTCTCTATCATAATCATTATTATCATCTTTATTATCACTTTCATCAAATCCAAAATAAACTATTTTACCAATACAATTAATTAAAAAATTTTCAATATTTAAATTATTTAAATTTATTTTATTATCTTCAATTAATATCATTAATTGAAAAATTTCCCAAATAACTTTCTTAATACTATCATCATCATCTTCATCTTTAAAATATTTTTTATCAATAGGTTTAACAAATTCAGTTATAATTATAATATTATCATTATTATTATTATTATTATTATCAAAATTTAAAATATCAACTATTTTAATAATCCCAGGAAATAAAATTTTTTTCAAATATGAAACCATCTTACATATTTTTTCATCATTTAATTTATTTAAATCCTTATTAATCTTAAAAGAAGTTAATGACCTACCTGTCTTTTTTTCAACAGTTAGATAAAGTTTCCAATTTTCAATCTCATGATAACATTCTTCTTTAATATCGTATGAACTTTGAAAACTATTAAAAAAATTATTGAAAAACATATTCTTAATCCTCTTTCCACTTTTCTTTTAATTCAATTCATTTCATTTCATTTAATTTCATTTCAATTAAAACAACATAAAATTTTTCATTCTCGAAATTTGTTTTTCTTTTTCTCGATCCGTTTTTTTTTTTTTTTCGTTTCAT